>JXOV01026381.1:0-21570 GCA_001014945.1 Clogmia albipunctata
CGCGATCGTTGACTCAATGGATTAAGTGGAAATTGTTAAATTGTGGAAATAGAGGTGCAAAAAATTCTACGAAAAATAATAGTTATATTAAATGAATCAAATTATTCCCAATTAAATGTAGTTTGAATTAAAAAGTAAAACGTTTGGTGGTGGTCCGTTTAGCCGAAAAGAAGTTGATGTTTCACAAGTTAAGGGCTACTTTTATCTGATCGTCAGTGACGATAACAAGTGCTGCTGTTCTGTGTTTGTTGAATGTGAATATGAAGATCTAGAGAATGAAGTTTTTCTTCGTAAAAGCCGCCGTAATGCCAAAAAATAAATAACTCTTTGGGAAGTCATCTCTCCTCTTTGATTACAGTAATCAGTCGGTTGCATTCATTCAGCCTCCGTTTATTTACCGCGATTGCCTTTATCTTTGGCAAACGATCACCAGCCGAAATGGAAATTGGTATTGAGACGTGAAATTTATATCATGAAGCCGATATATCAATTTAAAAACGATAAAAATTCAATTCCAGAATGCCAAAGTTGCAAATCTTTCTTCCATTGGAATCGCGATCTTATGGCAAAACCGCGAATTCGATCGGTGGTGAATAATGATCATTCATTTCTTGGGGCCAAATTGAATTACAATAATTCAATTGTTCCAAAAGTTGAGAGGGTCTTATACGCCTTCTGTGTGCTAAGAAACGATTTTTGGGAAACATAATTCTAATTTATTCGGCCCTCTGTTGTTTGAATGCTCTCTGCAGCTCAAATTCGCCCTACATATGAGATCTTTTATAAAAGCGCGATCGAAAGAGTCATCATGACCGTTCATTATATTTTCTATATGAGAAATCTTGATTTGGTGTGCGCCCAATTTTAATCCATTAATCGAATATATCGCCCTAATAAAAGCTGGATCCAGTGAACAACAAACCATTTAAAAGATAAAATCCAGGTTTATGATTGTGTATGGTGCGGGTTTTCGGTTGAATAGAAAAGCGTAATGAACGGGCCATAATTATTTTTAATTACTTTCTCAGGTGCGCTCCTCTTGTGGACTATAATTTAACGATCATTGGTTAATTGATGCTGACGATTAGATCGCTACTTTTATCTGTGAAAGGGGCTGATCCCGTGCCAATCAAAAGTTCAATTTCCATCATGAATAAAATGATCGCATTAAAGACCAAGTTTTTGTGAATAACATATTGCCAATTTAAATGTAGAACCTATTGAAGTTTTCTGATCGGTCTAAAAATATCGATTAATATTTTATAAGCTTAACATAATCGCTTTCTGTTTCTAAGCCCCTATTCACGTCAGAATAAGTGATTAGACTACTAATACTACTCCTCCCCATCAATCGTCCAAATCAAAAATGCGAATTTCAAATCAAATATTCGTAAGTGACGCATGCTAATTCAGGTAAATCCGGTCGCGATCACCGTTTAAGACACTGGGATTAGTCCATTGGAATCAAAATTAAATTAAATTGATCATTTATACCAATTATGTAGTTTCGAAAAGACAATTTATTACTTCCGCACGTCGTTGGCGGGGCTAGGAGGAGGATGATGTGATAGACTGTAATAATTTGCGATCAAGTGATTTAGTGTGGGCGTTTTAACTGTCTGACGATCGTACTAGTACGTTATTAAAAACGGGAAAATCTATCTGCATTTTAGAAATTAATTGATTTTTTGGTGGGGAAGCGATATTTAGTTTTTCAATTTTGTCAAATGGCGATCACCGTTTGATTTTTCCAGTATGTAATGTGTTTATACTTGTCAAATGATGTTATACGTTTTGTCGGTGTCAGTTTAAAAATAAAAATTGCGTAAAGGCGATAAGACTTTAGTAACCAATTTAATGGCACACACAATGGAAACGCCGATAAGATTGTAATTTATCTATTTATTGTCATTCTTTATTTTTTGATTCGCTCAACATTTGTTTGGTAATAATTTGATCGTACACATGTGTAAGTGTGTGTCTATGGCCACTAATCAGTGATCTGAAATATAACAGTGAGTGATTATTTTTGGGTAGATGTGTTTCAGTAGTGAGTGGAAATGCTTTGTCAAAATTGGGAATTCGATCGGAATTCGCGAATTTTGTGGTGGCAGTGATGTTCAACAAAAAGTGCCGGTCAGCAGCAACAGTAACAGCAACAACGATCATCACAACTCGATCGCGGAACGACAAAGAATTTGAATTAAATAATTATATATTGTTGTGTGTGTGTGTCTGTTCAAGAATTAGTAATTTAGTTTGATGTGAGATCAAAAGTGATCGTGGAATTTATTGTGGTGGAATATCAGCATGGATATGGATTACTCAAGTTACCAGCGAAGGCGACATTGGTGGTTGGTTTTTGGACGGGCTGTTTTTACAATTGCCGTCTTGGGGATAGTCACCACGCTTTTGTACTATGTAGCCCACAGAGTGCACGAAATCGAGACCACAGCTATTCCTTCGTATGATAATGGAACCAAGTCCGAGATTGTGATCAATGAAAGTGGGGTGATCGTAGAAGCCAGTCGATCGAAACGATCTGCTGTTCAACAATTTGATCCTTTCTTTGGAATTTTCGCGAGTGCCGAGGCTGTCGATTTAAACACTGCTGACAGAAGTACAAATTCTGAAACAACAGAGAATATCGAATTACCTCTGTCACAAGCAGAGTCTGACGATTCGGCGATCAATCACGATCAAGTTAAGAATGGTGTGAGCCCATTACTTAATTTGTCAAAGGAATTCGAGCTCCGAAATTGTAGTGGTAACAATTGTGTTGCCAAATTCGAAGACAATACATCACCAAAGATAGATAGCTTAAATAGTAATAGTTCTATTAGACTAAGAAGATCACCTGATTTAGAGACAATTGATGACGATTTCATTCCTGGGAATGATATAAGCGATAATTCCGAGGCAAAAACACGGTCTAAAAAGGACCAGCTGTATGTGCGAGAGGACGTGGGCTACTACTTTTTACGAAAGTGCGTGACAAAGTCTTCTAAAATAACGAAGCCAAGGCCGAAACCACAACGGATCTACAAACACAGTAGGTTTTCCTGAGCCATTATACTTTTGAAAAAATTAAATGTATAAACAGAGTTGATTAGCTTCCGTCATTCTTGCTACTACTCTCGACAATTGCTTCTCTTTTTACCGCTCTGGCGACTAGCACGAACTGTGGAATATCGCGATTTGGTGATCTCTCTAATAGCAGGAGACACAAAGATCGTGGCCGTCACGAAAGAATTACAATTATGCCGGGAAATATATACAATTAATTTATGATTCCAGCACGAAAGAGTCTTTTGATGTCATTTTAATAGGAAGAGTTGGTCAGAATCTGGATTTTTGTCTGTCCTATTAGTCTAGTAGAGCTCATCTTGTATATTTATTACGATCTCCGTTTAATTAAAATAGACTCAGAGTTGTTTTAATTAAATTGCTGGAATTTTTGTGTGGGATTTGAAGTTTTGAAAGTGAGTTTTGTTATTTGAATAATGGATTTTATTTAAAAAGGTTGTCAAAATATAGACAGGTCTAATGGATGCCAATTAAAATCGACTTTATGAGATAGTAATCTGATGCAATCTTCCATTTTTAAGGTTCCAAAGAATTCAGTACTTAGTTTTAACACAATCAGCATTCCAGTCTTATGAATTGCTTTGTGCAATTCCGTTAGGTAAAAACCCATACTTTTGTGCAATAAATTAGTTCTTTGCCACCCTACTGCGACAAAATCAGCAAAAAGTTATAACAGCGTCATAAACTAAATATAAATTTAAATACATGTCAAAAAGGTCGCTAGAATTTTCAAAAAATCCGTAAAAACCCGAAGAAATCCAAACAGAACTTGTCGTATTTAAATTGAAAGCACTAACAAAAAAAAATATTTTTCATTTCGATTTGCTTGTTTTAAGAGACTAATCTAGATTTCAAACTTTTTCAAAGAATTCAATTTTTTTAAGAATTTGCATTAATATATAGTTTAAGGTATCATGAAAATTAGAGACCGAATGAAAAATTTAAGTTAAACCTTAAAACTACGTTAATAAAATCAAATATTTGAGTATAAGTCACAACCTGTATTTAATACATTTAATTTGACGATTGGAATATTTAACACAAAATTTTTAAATTTTAATTTTTTTTACTAAAATTTAACAATTATAGTACAAATTTTTAAGATAAAAATTAATTTGATTTGAAAAATAGGTCCGAATTGCACAAAACGTAATACGGAACTTGTCGATAATGGAAAAGTAAAACATTACCTACCGTTACGTTAACTACTATTAACATACTATATACTGGTTCAATAGCTGAATATTGAAAACGATTATAACTCGGCTGTTAATTTATTCTACAAAGTTGACAGGAAAGTTGACAGCCGCTGTCACTGTGTGACCATTTGATCTTTTCGATTGCCAATAATTGCTTATTTTCGCGAGGCACGCGGATCTCCTGGTCGTGGCGATTTTCTCGATAGCTGGCGGCGTACTTCGAGAGAACCACACCGGTTAATTACAAGATTTACGAGACACTGAGCCGTCTTTTTAATGCATCTAGTCTACATGCATTCTAACTCGTGTCTTGTTGCCAGTGCAATAATATATTTAGACCAGACTCTCCGTTGCTATTAATTACCTTCGAACGAACGCCAATGCAGAAAGACGAAGCAGGAATTAGATCACTTGGGATGGGCTGTGTAAAGAGTTTAGTATTTATTATGATGTGAAACTGGATTTCCTAATGCATCAGTATTTAGTTGAAACTAAAAACAAATTCTCGTAAATGTTCGAAATATTCTAGAATCTTAGTTTATAAAAATCAAAACGAATCAGGAACTAAGTTTTTATGATAAAGAATGAGGTAATTTTGTTGTGTACAAATTGGTCATAATTTTTTGGAACCAGTGAATATGATGTTATTGGATAAAACTTAATATTATATTTCGCAAAAGTGTTAAATCCTAACTTAGATTTCTGTGGCGAGATGTGATCACTACACTCGAAAAGTGCATAAATTTAGGGAATATTGACTGCACAATTTTCAACATATTTTTAAATTTATAAAATTTATCAATCTTAATGCTTTGTTGAAAGGGTTTCATTTTATACAATTTTATTGAAAAACAATTACATTTTAGTAGCCAATGCTTTCTCCAGAAAGTCATTCATAATTACACACTGTTTAGTTATACATTATTCAATATCCGCAGCAGACACAAATTGTGTAAATACACAAAATTAGTACTTTGTACTAAAATTCGACTACTAAATTATAGATCATAAGAACATTAGTTTGTTCTGTGTTCTAGTCTCTAAATTTAGAAGGCCCTGATTTATAAATTGATTTAAACTTCAAATATATAAAAGTAAAGCTTTCTTAAATGGTTTTTCTGAGAGTATTATTTCCCTGATATATCGAAAGATTTGTCTTCTTATTCTTTACTTCATATTTCGCGAAGAAGTAGTTAATAAATTAAAACAATTATTCTCGAAAACTAACTTTTATTTAAACGAAAATAACTCTTAAATACTCCATTCATCACAATTGTAAATTGTATAATTTATCAATAATTCACATTTTTATTCTGTAGTATTTCTTGTAAGTCAATAACTAACAACAGTACCTGTAATTGAAAACAATAGCATACAAACCTCCATTTAACCTCATTTCTGTGGACAAACTGTTCCAAGAATCCGAATTTAAACTACAATCTTTTATATTGCACAAAGTAAATGTTCTGTTTGTGTGTTGTAACATAATGTAACATGAAATCCACTTAGTGACCGATTACAAAAAGGTGAGAAAAACAAATCACGACTTTTCGCAATATCAAAACATACTGTTAGTTAGCGTAGCGTACTCTCGTTTGGTTTCTGGTACGGGACTGCCGGTTAAATTATAGGACGTGTGTCAGCCATCAACTGTATATAGTTGAGAGATTGGTGAGGGGGGAATTGGACGAAGGCTGATGTGTAATTTAAGCGTAACTTTGTTCGACGAAATTCGATCAGAAAAACAATCTACACAATTTGAGCAGAGAGAGAGAGAGAGAGATCTGGTATCTGGAAAATAAATACACTGTGCAAAACAGGAGGCACCAATTGATAAAGTAATTAAGCGCAATTAGGACACCGCAGGGAAGCGACGCGTCTTGATCCCCGTTGATTGACAGAATGGGAGCCAATTACTCAATCAAAGACAACAACTAATCAAATTAATAGCAATAATAATAGCTCTACAGAAGTCAATTAAAGTATAGGAGTAAAAAGGGGAGCAGTTTTTTGCAAAGTACTACCGTATCACGAAAATACCTCTATTTATGTACACATGTACTCACTATCAATGACTATTAGTGCTATCGGCACTAATTTCCATGTTAACCTTTTTAATTAATTTTTGAAACAAAACAGCTATCTGATAACATTGGATTTAATTGATAAATATTAAGAAATTACAGCAGGTGATAAGTTTCGTTTTATTAGGTAAAGTTTTGATACACAATCTGTTTTTTTTATAAATTTCCGTCAAGTAAAAACCCGGTTTACGACCGGTAAGTTGGAACTTTGTCACTCTAGTGAGGCAAAATCTGTCAAAAGTTATACCAGTGTCATAACTAAAATAGACAGTTCTACATACAAGTAGAAAGGGGTCGCAAAATTTTGGAAAAAAGGAATAAAAATCTTCATGTTAAAATATGAAAAAACTATCTGAATTGCTATGAAAGAAATAAGAATTTTTAGAGAGAAATATTTTTTTTGTGAAATTTGTTAGGATTTGAACAAAACTTTATATGCAACTTGTAGGCAATGGTTCTTTACCAATCTCGTTTCATTAACAATCGCTACGGTCGTGATTTGAAACAACCCTAGTATTTAATATTAACGGATAAGGAATTTTGGTTGTAATTATAATCCAGAGGCCATCAATAACACTAAAAGATGTTCAATATTTTATTTGTTCTAACCGAAAGGTTTCCTTTTAATTAAAGCATTTGATAAACCCATTAATAAAATCCAGCCGGTTCAATGGCAAAATAAGCTCAAATCGCTCGGCAACAAATTATTCTAATCAATTCGCGAAATCTACCTGTCTCTTTGCTTAGTCGGTCGATGGGCTTAATTAAATGTAACTAAGGTAATTGAATGAGCCATAAAGAGTAATTGCTGCTTCGGTGACATTCATAAGTTTTTTTCTACAATGACAGCAGTCAAAGATAACAAGTCTATATCATTTCTAATTGCATTTCTCGTTCATGTTCCTTCCATTACTAATTTGACATAGATTTTATTGGCAAAATGCATAAATCTTGTCTTGCGCAAATTAATAAAATATTTATTAGTTATCGGTATATAGTGTGTAAAATGGAATTTGAGGAATTTTAATTTAATATCAGATTTCATAATAAATAAATCATAAAATATAATCAACAATTACTGTTTTATTGTAGTTATTCTTGCAATACTGGGTACTTTTTAGATTGTAATTTATACAACGGTTATTGAAGACTAGAGTACCACGTCCTTTTCATGCGAGTTATTTAAAAGACCCCTGGTGTTTAAATCGAACGTGTTTATACAAAACTTTATGCATTTTAAATAAATTCACATAAAAAACATAGAATGTAATAGTTTATTTTTAAATTGTACTACTCAAATAATTTATACATTCGTTTCATTTCTGATGGTATTTAGTATTTTGAAGAGTTCTTTAAAGTACTAGTGCTCTAAAACGAATTTGACAGAAGTAATATAAAAACCGTAATATTAATATATATTAAGACGATTAAAATTGTTATTTGCACTGAAAAACGTAAACTTTTCTAAATGAAATATTCTTTACTGCAAAATACACTGCTCAATAAATGAAGTTGACGTGAAAAGCTTATTATATGTAAGAAAAGACTACAACCCAAAGATAATTTGTTCTTTTCGTACTGAAACTCATTCGGATTGTATTATAATTTATAATTTAAATTTTTTATTATTTGAATTTTAAAAATTGCTGCTTATGTTGGAGACAATCTTTTAAATATAAATTTCTAAATCTCCGTTACGAATCTTTTTATCGATTGTCTAAATAATGCTGTAGATATATTTATTCAAAAATTAAAAATGGAATAATTTCCCGACATAATGATAAGTTTCCTCAAAGGTTCCTATCGTGTTCTTTCTTAAAAATTTGCTTCTAATATTATAAATAATGTAAATAGTTTTTAAATAGTATTCAATTTTTAACTAGAAGATTGTTATTTTTCTCAAAAACAACAGTGCATATATTTAAATTTATTATTCTGTTTTCATTGTTAAATTGAAACATAACATCGAAAAACTTTTAATGGCAATGAGACATTATAGTAAACTCATATATTAAAAAGATAACAGAACAACAGTTAAAGACGAATAAAACAGAATAAGAATAATTTCTAAAAGTTGAATACGATTTTATGGCACTAATTATTCATTTTATCATTCAATTTCATTGATCAGCTCAACATTAACATCCAATTAAGTGATATTCACAATTTTACGGCTTCAAATGGAAGTGTTGATGAAGTGGAGCCTTCTCAAGAAGAATGCGTAAAATAACTCTTTTTAATCACTGTTACTGCAGTCTAATCGGACACATGTTATCTGTAATTTTTTACAAAATGCATAGTTTTACAGTTAAATTGGGTCATTCTATGAATAAGTTATAAATACCAATAAAGAATAATGGTGGTACTAAACTTATGCATGTATATTGGTGGTCATGGCTTGGAGAGGAGGCAGCAATGTACAGACTTCAGATGAGATGCCCAAAACCGGTTACCTGTATGTTGATCTATTGCGTGTGCATTTCTGAATTTTATTACTCTTACACTATTTCTGTACTCTGGCATTTCGCCCACAAATGTTCTCCTTTTCTTCGGCGGGTTGTTGTAGAGATTGTGGTGCTGCCTCGGAGAGGCTTTAATGGCACAATAAAGAGGTCTGTCTGTTTGTCTGGCTCTTGGCTTTCGTGGCGATTGTGTGGGGCTGATACGACGACTGCAATTCAATGTCGCATTGACTTACTGCTGCAACACGACTTCATTCATGAATCCCAGTTTCTTTTCCATTCATTCATTCAACTTACTTTCAACAAGACCCTTATCTCTCTCTTCGCTACAACGACTAAACAAAAAAAAATACAAGAAATTCATTCAAGATGTGTACTTATTTTAAATGTATTTTAAGAGACCATGTGTTGAATCGTGTTTTAGTAGTTGTTTTGATTTGATTTAATCTTTTAAAAAATCTAATTACTATTTAAGCTATAATAAAATGATTCATTAATTTTTAGGAAATGGTTTTGTTGAATAAAAATCATAAATTTATTCAATTTAAACTCGAACCAAATATTTGTATTTAATTATTTAGAATAACTACAATAAAGATTTCAATCTTCTCAAGAAACAAAGAGTAATTTCATCATCTAAATTAGTTAAATTTAAATCATTATAGATCTAATAACAAAAAAATCCATTAAGATTCTTAATTTGATGTCTTTTTGGCTCATTATTCAAATCCAGTAACTCAATTTCGCTTTCCTCCAATCCATATTTGGCAAAATGAACAAGATGTTCGCATATTTAAAAAGAACAAAGCTATATATTTGCATAATCACTTGTGAGAGACACTCAATTCAAGATCACTGCCGACTTTTGAAACCGTAAAAGAGAAGTGGTACACAGGTAATTGGTGAAGTAATCATAAAATTACCATCGACAAATATCTGTGGATAAAAAATAGTGATCGACTAATAATAGTATAGATACGTATAAATGGTGCGTGGGTAGAGCGCGAACTCTTGAGAATATAACTCTTAATGACAATATTTTTCAGCACGCTTTCCCATTGACCTCGGTTCTCTCGTGCTGGGCCATTATTGTCGACTGGTGGTTTATGGATTGTTTCCTGACAAGAATCACACTAATCGCCAGTCCGATCAATATCCCAGCGCGATCGTTTCTAATGATCAGTTTCACGATCGGTTCTGGAACTTTTCGCTGGTGATTTATCGCTTTAAAAAGGGGTTCGACATCGTGTTTTCTAAAAGCTTAAGTGTCTAAACGTTTACTAATTTGATAAGTATACATTGTAATCTATTTTAAAATTTCTTTTCTAAATAATTATTTGGGAAGATTAGATAATGCACAGATAGGTCATATTAGGGATTTTTAAAATCAAAAGCATAGGACGTGCTTTAAAGAGAGCCCGTCCGAGTGTTTAATATAATATTTAGCCTTTTCTGAGAGGACAAGTTTGCTTAATGCACCAACATTGATACTTTGACGGGTACATTTTAGATAGCATGCGAATTAGAAACGTGACCTAGAGATTCTTCAAATAGAAGTACCAAAAAAAAGTTAAAACAAAAAAATCTTTAAAAATCCAAGGTTAATTGGCAAAGAGAACGCACAGATTTTCTTTTGAGGGTTTACGGGGTCAATCTGATTCAAAATTATCACAGCACATATTTATTTTGTTAATTATACTCTTTACTTTACACCATTTCTTTATTTTTTTAAAGGAAAAACCAAAAGTCTAACTTTTGCGATTATTTCCACATTTCGGTTCTAATCAACTTTCTTATTCATTTCAACACACAATAATTTTATTATAGATACTTATTACACGTACATAATTATTTTAAGTCTTTCACTCAATTTACAGTCATTTTCTCCAATCACAAAAGCCTAAACAAAGTTCGTCATCAACGAAATTTCAAGACACAGTCCCTGAGTCATTGTTGTTGTTAATAATTAATCGGCATGACTTCTTCTTCAATCATTGTTTTTTTGTTAAATTTCAACTTTTTATCGAATTTTTAATCTTGTCTTTTTCTTGCACATGAGAAATGTCATCTCTCTTGTTTAAATATTCATCTCATTAACACAATCACTTGTTTGAAAGAGAAATGTGATATATTGTATATATATATATATATATCAAGAATTCTTCAAAGCAATTGAAATAAAATAGTTATTTGCCCAAGTTGTAAAATCTTCTTTTTTGGGAGAAACGAGTGCGAATTCTTTCATTATTTCCTAGTTAAAAATTTATTCTAAATCCGAGTAGTACATATAGTAATTTTACGTCCTAGATAAATAAAATGGGCATTTTTTGGAATGACATGGCCCCTGAATTTTTATATTGAGGCAAATTTATTCGTAGATTATGATTTTTTTGTGTTACTTATGAAAAATATAATAATATTCAATATTGAAAATGCTGTTAAATCAATGTCTAAAAGCTAACCTTTGGGAGAACATAATATATTTGTACTATAATACCAATTTATTCAACAATAGAAATAAGTTATTTTCATGTAGAAATTCATTGCTTAAAAGTTTCATTAAACAATGGTTTCGAGAATAATTGATGACAAATTTGTTTAACTTTCATCGATACGTTTCGTTAGTTTTCAAATTCTTTCAATTGTAGCATTTCTTTATTGATCCGTATAATAATTCTCAAATTTTCCCTCTATTAACCCAAATTAAAGAACTGAAATGTTTTTTGGTTCCAGTGCCTTGGCTCTCAAATTAGCTGATCAACAGAAAATCATAATTAAGACAAATATTTGGAACTCATTCTACAATTATTTCTAATTACATACCCCACTTTTCTAATGAATGAATGTATTTTGACTCCTACTTACAACAACAAAAAAGTTATTGGGTCTTTTCTTCATAGACATGTCTATTATTGGACATCGCGATTTGTAAAAGACTCATAGATACATGAACATTTATTTACTAAAGACCAGCATATCAAGTTATTGTGGAAAATAAACACGAATCGAATCGGAAAAATGAAATTTAAGTACAAATAGAAAGAAGTAAGAATAATTTCAAATCGCAGTAGGCGACTGTTTTTAAAACTGGCATGGCGCTCTAACAAAAATCGGTAGCAAATGATCGATGCTGATCACTTACATAAAGCCCGTGGTGTTTTGTGCCTGATCTGGGCTCTTGGGATGGTATGGTCGAATTAGCACACAAATCAAAAACTAATTCGATCGGTGGCTGAATTACGACTCAGTTAATGCGAAATTATTGCGATTTATTGGCGAATGTTTAGCAAACATCAATTTCTTCAAATTAATATCGCGATCCAAATGATGTCTATAAAATCATCCCGAGATCTGTCGATTTCCAATTTTAGAACATGAATATTAATTAGTTTTGCGAATTTCTAATAACTTTTACAATCTAGTTTTTGTGTTTTTTCCTGATTTTTCTTGTTTTCGTTCTAATTTTGATTTATTTTTTCTTGTCTTTACAGAGTGCCGATGCAATTTAAAGGGATCAATAGACCCGATTTGTGACAAAAAGACCGGTCAGTGCCGATGCAAGCCACGAGTTCAAGGAAAATTCTGCGATCGCTGCGAACTTGGATACTTTTCTCTGGTAGCAGAGTGCTTAGCTTGTGAATGCGACAAAGTTGGCAGTGAAAATGGAGTTTGTGACGACGAAACAGGAAGATGCCGATGCAAATCTGGCGTTGGGGGACTTAAATGTAACCAGTGCCAAGATGGATACTATGGTTTTTCACAAGATGGATGTCAAAGTGAGTTTTGATTGTAAATCGAAAATATGGATTATGCATTTATTAAATATAATATATAATTGTAATTAACCTTTATAAATATGAACAGAAATAGTAGTATTTTAACTTGAGAACTTTGCACAGGTCTGCATAGAAAAAGCTGTCTCCATGTTTTTAACTTATTTTTTTTTACTCATAATAATAATTTTTCCTACGGCAATCTAGGCTGCTAACCACTAGGACACAGAGGCAGATTTTGTACTCATAGTTAGTCCTAAAACCTATAATATCCAAAAAGTTTATGAACGCAGATATTTTTTAATTGTAAAATAATTTTATAAAAATTAGGTTTAAGCCAACGGGCATTCAACAAAAGTAGGAACATTTTTAATTTCTATTTTAAAGAAATTGAGGCCTTAAATATGATCAATTTTGGTTAGAAGTAATAATCTCCATGTTTTGTCACAAGTATTAATGCATTATCATTAAAGATTTAATGATTACGTTGGATAGCATACCATATAACTTATGACTTGTTTTGTTAGGATCTTCAAATAAAAGTACGAGTATCAATGTAGTTCTACTTTACAATGACGGTTTCTGTGCTTCCATTTTTTACAAATATTCCCTACATCTACAAGAACTTGGGAAAACAAAATATAATGACTGCTCCTCAAATAGAAAAGTTAATTGTCTTTTTAAAAGACATGGAAAATGTTGTAGACATTAAAAATGACCTTAACTACAAGCAAACAGTTAAATAGATATTAAAAGTTTTTCAAGTACTAGGTTGGGCAATGAATTTATAGTATAAGTACTTTTTCTAGAATCCCACTTTGCAGGAAATTTTCAAGATGTGAGTAAAAGTGGAGAATAAATGTGTTTAGACTTAAGAGCTTAATACAAATTCTATTTTAGATATGGTTTGTTTAACAGACATACCCAAAATTTAAAACAAATTATAACAAATTTATCTGAGCAGAGATCATTTAGAAGTATAACTTCATTTGGTTTTTTCCAGAATGTGAGGAATGCTCCAGTTCATCTTACGTTTGTGATCAAATGACCGGTCGATGTGTTTGTCCGACGAATACTTATGGGCCCGATTGTCAGCACTGTGTTGCAAAGACCTGGGGTTGGCAATCGAAGATCGGGTGTAAAAAGTGCGAATGTGACGCGCGAGGATCGATCGGATCGTGTGATCCTGAGACTGGTCAATGCAAATGTCGAGAGGGATTTATTGGGAAAAATTGCGACAAATGTGCTAATGATTATTTCGGATATCCGAATTGTACGAAATGTAATTGCGATGTGAGAGGATCTTTAGGATCGCATTGTGATTATTTAGGACAGTGCAGTTGCAAGGAATTGGTGACTGGGTTAAAGTGTGATCAGTGTCGTCAAGCGACTTTCGGATTGTCTGAATCTAATGCGGAGGGTTGTACCCGGTGTTACTGCTTCGGAAGGTCCCAAGAGTGCATGCAAAGTGATCTGTCTTGGGGTCAGATTAGACAGCCTGGCGCCAGAAACTTGAGCGTGGAGTATATCACACCTTTGCGCACTCCACAAACGGACTATGAATATGTGGTTGTGGTCCAAATGGAGGGCACAGAAATGTACAATGAAGAGTCCGCAATTCAGAACCTTAATCATCTCCATTTGATTCCCAGTTCAACGGGTAACATCTCGATCGGAAGTTATGTGAAATTCGATTATCCACTTTACTTTCAATTACCTCATTCGTTCTTGGGCGACAAAATAACCAGTTATGGAGGAAAACTACAGTTTTCTTTAAGCACAATTGGATGTGAAACGACATTAAGCAACGAAACTTTAGCCAGGTATCCCTTGGTCCAGATTCATTCATTTGGCGAATTTGTCATTGAATACTATGGGGTAAGTTTTTACAATTTTTATTGACTTTATACTAAAATTATAATATCAAAAAATTGCCTATTATACAAAAGTTTCCAGACCCTGA
The DNA here is from genome assembly GCA_001014945.1 of Clogmia albipunctata. NCBI lineage: Eukaryota > Metazoa > Arthropoda > Insecta > Diptera > Psychodidae > Clogmia > Clogmia albipunctata. The sequence continues at coordinate 14,569 of JXOV01026381.1, forward strand.
AATTAGACCAGGTTTTAGATTTTCCACAAGGACTAAAACTTATTGGCACGCTGTAGGGCCAAGTTATGAGGGAGCAAATTGGATCTTCAGGTCAAAGTGCGGGATCACCGCATTGGAATTTAAAAGTCCCCTTTGAATTTCTTAAAATGCAATGAACGAAACATCCAAAAATAATAAAAATTTCATCGTTTGGCAATGACAGCTTGGAAAATTTTGTCATTTTCCCATTTCAACCACCTGGTGGTGTTTTCTTAAAATTTGCTTTTACAGTCGCCTCTCGATAATTCGAAAATCGCGGGACCCTCAAAATATTTCGAATTATTAAATGGTCTTATTGCTGCTGCTCAGACTGCTCAATTTTTAAGTGAAAAGTTACTAATATTGTATAGATTTAATTCGAAATATCGAGATAATTTGTAGGGAACTCATGATAACTTTAAATTATTGAAATATCGAACATTGTTGAGAGTCGAATTTTGTAGTACAGTAAAGTCGAACGAAGTTTTTCTAGTATAAAATCTAAAATTTGTCAAAAGAGATGTAATCAAAGTAGTTAACGAGACATGTTTAAGCAAATGTTTAATCTGTGAATTATTTAATTTGTTGTGTAGTTTCTCAGGGGCAGATAATAAAATTTATTTCGGAAGCAGATGAGCATCTTTCTTGTTTAAACAACACCTTTGTTTGAACTAAAATCGTTCTTAATCGTAAATAATATGCAAAGCCTAAAAACAATTTTCCCTTACTTGTAATTAATCAATTCATAATTTTTCAAAATAAATTTTCGAAAACGATTAATAAATACGTGTATTTTAAATTTATCCTAAAATTAACTAAATAATTCTGTCTAACTTCTTTCCAGCCCGAAATATTAAACTCTTCGCCAAATACATCTTTTGCTATTGACATGACTGAGAAGAATTGGAAGATTGGAAAGGACTTTCCTTTAACCAGAGGAATGATGATGACAGCTTTGATGAACATAACTCATATTTTCATCCGTGGAACCTCATCGGATCAGTTTTCCGAAGTGGTCATCTCGAAAATTATTATGGACACGGGAATTTATTTGGCTGGTTCCAAAACGAATCCCGCAATTGGAGTGGAAATATGCGAATGTCCTGAGGGATATGATGGACTGTCCTGCCAAGACCCTGCCGAGGGATATTTCAGGCATAAAAATATTACGGACGAAACGACATTGGAGCGGTACTTTGGATTATCTGTGCCATGTTTTTGTCACGGTCGCAGCGAAACGTGCCATAAAGAAACTGGCCATTGTCTGGTAAGCATACTTTTGAAAAGCATATGCTTCATGTAGAGTGTAGTGAACGAATTCGAATTGAATTCTTTTAGTTATATTTAGTTTATTTTTAAATATTATTTATATTTATCGTTATTTTTTTATATTATGATTGATATTTCATAATAATGATAATTAAAATAAACAATTTCTTTGCAATTTTAGTGTAAAGTTAAAGTGACAAATTACAAATTAAGTGTGTTAGTTAAAACTTTGACGGAANTATATTATTTATATTTATCTTTATTTTTTTATATTATGATTGATATATCATAATAGTGATAATTAAGTGTGTTAGTTAAAACTTTGACGGAATATATGATAGTGGAAGCTGTAAAACAATTGGACATTATATTCTTTAACTAATACCTGGTACAATCAATTGATATTTTTAGAAGAAATGATATATCCACAGCCCATTAAAGAAGAGGCTTGATTTGATTTTCAAATTGAAATTTTGTCTTTAAAATTCAGCATCCTGTCTGAAGAAGTGTCCTCAATAAAATAATGGCAGTTATCAGATTTCCTAGTGAACCTTAAATTGTAATATAAAACTATTGATTTGTGTTGAAGTATTTGTGCCGTATAAAATATATATAAGTATAATTCCAAAAATTTTCGGTTCTTCTTCATGGCGATGCTTTATTTGTAATAGCTTTAGGAATTAGAAAATTTCTAAATAAAATATAAATTCNGAATTAGAAAATTAGAAAATTTCTAAATAAAATATAAATTCCATATTTGCAGTATTTTTCTAGAACCTATGTATCTCTGCTATTAATGAGCTTTTACTGATACTAAAAGTAATAAAATATTTTTTTAAAGTGATTTACACAATATTTTGGAAGCCTTCACTCATTTTTTTTTAGATAATTCAATAAAATGAATATTTTTTAAAATTTTATTTTAACATTATTTTCTTCAAATTCTAGCACTGTTGTGAAAACTCTGGTGGTAGACACTGCAATGTTTGCGCTGAGGGATATTACGGAGATCCTAACTATGGCGACGGATGTCTTCCCTGTCCGTGTCCCGAGACTCGAAAGAACTTTGCTCGAGGTTGTCATGTACAGAATAACAAAGTGCATTGTATGTGTAAACAGGGCTACACAGGTCCTTTGTGCGAGAGATGTATGAACGGATATTTTGGTAACCCAGAAAACGAGAACGGAAAGTGCGAACCGTGTGCTTGCAACCAGGACGGAATTGTATCAGACGAATGTGACGAGGTAACAGGACAATGCAACTGTAAACCAGGAGTGATTGGACGAAAATGTGATATTTGTGAAGAGGAGAGGCACGTCCTTCAGAATCAAAAATGTCGTCTTTGCGATAATTGTACTTTAACGCTTTTGGATACTTTGGACGAAATTGATTTGTATTTAAACTTTGAGGCTGGATTCTTAGGCAATATGACTGTTACAGCACCCTGGGAAACTTTAGAAGAGTTCGAAAAAGAGGCTGATTTTATGGCTGAGAAACTATATAAAAGTAGAAAGGACACTGGTCAAATGTTTGATCGATATAGTTCAACGAGAATGGACAAAATGACGGCTAGAGCGAAAAATTTCCAAGGGAAATGTAATAAATTAAAAATAAGAGCTGAAAAACGAGGAATGGAAATAGATTCTTTGCAAAATGGTGCTAAAAGTGTTCTAGGAAATCTAACAAATTTGTTAGACAATCTAGAATCAACGATCGATGATTTAAATCAATATGGAACAAGTGATCATCATGTCTCCTTAGAAACAGCTTTGAAGGAATCAACAGACTATCTTAATGATATAATAGATCGTGGAAATGACATTAACATGGACCAAAATCTTGAATGTGCTCAAAAGTTATTTGATGAGTACAACAATTTGACAAAACTAATCCGTTTCCATGAAAAATCAGCTCAATTATTAACCTTAGACATCGACGATTTAAAGGATAGACTATTAGATTTGGAGGTCATATCAGATAATACTACAATCTTAGTGGAGAACACTGCTTCTGTTGGGGTCATCAATTTAAGTACCTTGGATCATTTAAAGAATAAATACTTGATGATTGACAGTTTTGCCAAAGATATAGAAGAATTCCCCTACTTGGATAAAGGAGCTGCCTTTGAAGTTTTGAGAAATCAAATTGAAGACAATACAGAAAATATTGACAGAGATGTAGAAACTCTGAAGAAAATTATTGAAGAAGGGTCTTCCATTCTTGGAGAACAAGCAGATCAGTATGAAGAAGTGATTGAAAATTCAGTCACGCCTGCCAACAAGCATGCAACGGATTTATTGGAAAAGTCTTTGAATTACAAAGACTTGTTCAAGGACAGTAAATTGAACAGTGAGGACGCACTTAAAGCAAGGTAGATCTTTTAAGAATTTTAAATGATTTCTTTAACTTTTTTTAGTTGTCTCCGATTATTTCTTTAGTATTCGTTGTTCATATACATTCATTTATTTAAAATAGAGACTATTAGATAAAAAAAACTATTTAAGTGTTTTATAACTTTACTATTTACTTTTATTTTAGAACGGCTTACGAGGATATTGTACGGATGGTTGATGAAGCCAAAGAGGCTACCGAACTAGCAAAAGAGTCAGCTAGAAGGGCACAAGAGGAGTTGTTGTTAGAAAATGATCAGAAAATAGAAGAACTTAGCGAAGAGTCTTTAAAAGAATCCAATAAAATTAAGGATGAGTCAAAGCTATTGACTCAAGATGGTAAGAAATTTATGAAGATCTTTTATATAAACCACAAAATAATTAAATTTTTGAAGGTAACAACTTACAAAGCACTTTGGATGAAAAGAGGAAACGCATACGTACGGTCACCGATACAATCCACAATACAGGTGTTGATAACAACGATCTAATATCAGAATTAAATGAGGATGTTAACAATGAGGCTATAAAATCAATTAGGAATAATTTCGATACTGCTCAAAAAGTAACAAATGAAATGATAGTCGTTAATAAAGACGCTGCTGATATAAAAGATGCTACATTTAAGCTTAAGAGAAAACTGACGAGCTTGGAGTCGGATTGGGATGCTAAATTGAGTTTCGCAGAAGAAAATGGTAAAGTAGGACTTTCTTTAAAAGGATAGTTACTAATATTTTTTGCTTTTAGCAACTATAACAATGAGCAATATAAAATCGGCGAATAGTATATTAGAAAATTTGGAGAGTATTTCTGAGAAGAATAACGAAAAACTAAGAAGGTGGAATGAAACGGTATCTAGTCAATTGAAGGCCTTACGAGATAAAATTGCTCAGGCCAAGCATGCTGCTGAAGGAGTAAGTTTTCCAAAATTTCCTTTAAAAATCGATTTTTACTAATATTTTTCTTATAGATTCGAATTTCCTTAAAATCAGGACCTCAACATAGCTGTATTAGATCTTATACACCACAGACATTTGGCCTATCCACTTCCAATAAAATAGTTATGTCCATAGCCTTAAATAGCGACGTCTCTGATTCAAATCTTCTCTTTATCCAAGGCGAAGACAAAAAGTTCATATCGATCGAAATGATTAAGAGAAAGATTCGATTAGTATGGAATCTGGGTGGAAAGACTACAATAATAACCCATCCAGTAACAATCAAAAAGAGTGATCCTAAGCTAGATGAGGCTTGGTACGAGATAGAAGCTAATAGGACCATGAGTGTTGGAAGTTTAACTGTGCGCCAAATGAGAAATAATAGTTATTATGCGACTGCGCCAACTGAGTACAATGACAGTGGTATGGAGAACACTAAAATCCAAATAACCCCTAGTAACAGAATATGGGTAGGAGCTGTACCTAAATCTTTAAGGCCTACGGTACTTACAAATGTGGAAGGCCTAGGAGTAATAGTTCATCAACTATTTATTAATGGCTTACAATATGGTCTTTGGCACTTTGCTCATTCTGAAGGCGATTGCAGTCCTGCTATGTTAGGTCCTCAGCCTGCTCAAGCATTTAGCAATGCAAGACATTTCAATGGCGAGGGCTATTCGGTGGTGAGAAAGACAAGATCTAAGCCTTATAGAAAAACTGTGTTTGATGTCCAAATGCAGTTCAGAAGTTGGGATGAAAATGCTCTACTGTTCTTGACTGTAGATGAAAAGAATGTAAGTCTATTAAAAAAAATTTATTCAAAATATTCTTTTTGTGTAACAAGGGTGTAAAATCTACTATATTTAAATTTACACACTTGTAGCACAAATAGTTATAAGTGACCCTGTTGTATTAAAACGAAAATATATTCGTCTTTCTAGAATCGTTCAATTTCATTAACGCTCTACGAGGGAAGGGTCGTTTTCCGTATTGACTATGGTGGAGAAATCAAGCTTGAAATCAATACAACCTCCAAGTATAACACAGGAGAATGGATAAACGTGGCAGCTGCTAGAGAATTCCACCCTAAGGGAAGTACAGAAAACGGTAGCTTAGTTGTAGGAAAAGAAATTCACACGGGTCATCCTACAGCCCCTGTAACATCGGACTCCTTACCGAATCTATCAAATCCTAGTTACTATCTCGGAGGCTTACCGCCAGGATTCAAGTCTGGTACTTCCAAAGCTCCAGGTGCTGATCACAGTTTTATGGGATGCTTGAAAGACGTCACTATAAACCAAGAGTCTTATGATCCTTTGGAAACTTCCAACTATTTCGGCATTGAACCTACTTGTAAGGTTTCCGTAAATAGGATAGGCTTCAATGGAGAAGGATTTGTTGAATATGAGTCCCATTCCATTAAAAAGAAGGGTAACCTTGGATTAGTGTTTAGAACTCTTCAGCCTGATTGCCTTTTGCTCATATCCGGATACCCAGAAAGTGTTCAAGAAAATTACGATGAAAAGGACCTAAGAGGAAACTATTCTCTATGGTTGAAAGACGGAAGAGTTAATTTCTACATGGATGGGGGCCATGGAATGGTTAAACTTACTTCAAATGCCACTGTCAATGATGGAGAATTCCACACTGTGACAGTGCTAAGAAACAATCGAAAAGTTCATTTAAGGATTGATGATTCATTGGAAAAATCAGAATCCCTCCCGCAAACCACTTCAGTGATCAATTTGCCTGGAGAAGGAGGTCTGTTCCTAGGAGGTATTCCTCCCAAGTCGACAGATTTTGACTCCATTCCACCGTTTGATAAAGTTCCTCTAATTGGTGCCATAAAAGATGTTGTGTTCAATAATAAAACTATAAATTTGGAGAGCCCTGTTCAGTTTTCGAGTGTCGACATGGGAAGGATAGGACCTCAGATGGGATCGAACGGATTGAGTAACGTTCTTATGAAAACCGAGCCCATGGGTCGTTTTCAGGCGCCAACGGACGGATGTCAAAGGGTAAGTTCTTTTGTACAGATTACAGTAGAAGTTAGCCAATAGTTTTCTTACTAACTCATACTTAATATATGGCAATACTTACTTTTAACTATATAAAATAAGAGATATTGAAAATCATCTAAAAACTGAACTCAACCATTAATTCTGTAATGCCTAAATTTGCTATAGAATTGAATGGAAAAAAACCTTCGATAATGATAAGTTCCAGAAGCAAGAATGTGAAAAAATTGAAATATTAAATTGTACCTGGGAACTCCTAGTCCTGCCTAAAGGCCCACTAACATTGAAAATTGTTAATTAGTATAGTCAGTAATCAAAGCCAGATTTCAACACGACACAACTATCTTTTATTCATCGACAACAACAAC
>JXOV01026381.1:21663-151411 GCA_001014945.1 Clogmia albipunctata
ATTAGTTGTCTTTAAAATTAATATATTTTCGATGTTCTCTCCGAATTTGCTATATATCTTATTAAAGGTATTATAATCAAACTGAATATGATAAAAATAAAGTAACATTAACATATGCTATTGAAAATATTTAAAATGGTTTGGTCTATAATATATTTTAACTTAAAGATAGTGGGATTAAAAGACTGCCTGATCGATTAAGGGTTAATTAAACATTTTTCTCAAGATCTTATTTTATGGTAGTCTAATTTAGTAATTGCCATATATTATACAATTCAGATCTATATTAACACTTACTAATATGATTTTCCCTTAGGATGGAGCTGGAATCTGTATTTAACCAAAATTTCACTTCATTCGGGCTGTAATGCGCTATCAGAGGTGTCTTGTATCTTATTTAGTATGTTAAAAAGTCAATGTATCTTTTTGTAAAATCTATCGATAAACACACATATATATTAACCCCCTTTATGATGTCGCAGCCTAAGAACAATCTACACCATGTTATTTGTAGCACTGTATTTAGAGATATCCAATCAGTAATGAAATAAGGAATAAATTTCATACATTTGCACTCATATTACTGTTGTTTTATACGCTTTTAACCTGTTGAAAAGAAACACCAAAGTTCGTATTATTCAAAGTAATAAAGTCTCATCGTGCCCAAAATCTGTTCCTGGATGGTGTCCAAAACGTGTCTCTTTTAGGTGGGCAGCTACTCTTACGAGCCGAACGCCTTCAAGTACGGCGATGGAAATCACAGCCATTCGACAATCCAAATTAGATCGCGAAATCTCTGGCAACGTCCTTTCCAGGTAGAATTTGATTTTAGGACTTTCTACCCGAATGGAGTTCTTCTTATAGCTCCTGGATCCAAAGAGAAACCTAAACATTTTATCACATTACTTCTGAGAGATGGAATGATCTCGTTGACTGTGAAAGGGAGAAGGAAAGAGGAGAAGGTCCTCCCAGTGAAACTTAACGACGGACAGTGGCATCACGTGACTGTGTTCAGCTCCAAGGACAGGAAGGCCTCTCTCATCGTCCAGAGTGATGTCACGAGCTCGGCACCACAAATTAGCTCTGTTCAAATGAAATTACCAAAGAAAATAAACGCTTCTAATATTATTTTTGTCGGTGGATTAGCGCCAAACTCCCTTAAATTACCAGCAGAGTTGGTAAGTTTCTAAATAAAGTGTCCTTGGAAATGAGTTTTTATATTATCTATCCTTTTGCAGATCTCCAAATTGGAAGTATTTAAGGGCTGCATCCGGAAATTTAGTGTCAATAATGTAACACAGGATTTAGCAAGACCTGGACGTCATTTCAATGTGGGACAGTGTTTCCCAAGAGTTGAAAAAGGATCCTACTTCCCCGGTGATGCATATGCTACTTACAGTAAGTTGAATTGATTATCATTTTGTACAAACTTCTTCATTTAAAAATAAAATTTAATGCTGTGCTCAAGGGCAAAATCAGCAGTTTTTAACAACAAAAAAACGAGTTTGATATTCAGACAGTTTTTCATCTTTTCCGAGACATTAGTTCATTTGCAATTCGCTTCAAGATACACGAAAAACTTATTTATCATCTGCGAACTTGATCACCCACTGTGATGTTAAATCAAATCCACATAAAAAACGAAAGTATGTTGTTTGCAGACTTGGTTAGTCCTGTAGCAATTTGGTATTGAAACACAATTACACGGTATATTGCAATTAGAAACATTGCACATTATTTTACTAGTGAGTATTTTGAAACATTTTTCACTAGCCAAGAAAAAGAGAGTCTTAATCCATTTTGTGTACTAAACTTCACATTTTTATCAGAACTAGAAATACAATCGCTATAACGCCAACTTTCTAGTTTTTCGTATATTTTGAAGAGGATTGCCAAAAAATTTATATTTCGTTATTATGATTTTGTATTTTACTATTTTTAAAAATATTTAATTTTTAATATCATATTTTCATTTTATAGAGAAAAACTTCAATGTCGGCAAGTATTTGGAATTTGAGATGGAATTCCGAACATCGGAGATAAATGGCGTACTTTTGGCTGTATCGGAGCCTTCGGGATATCCGGCCCTTTCCTTGGAACTGTTCCTGGGCAAGCTGGTTTTCTCTGGGGATTTGGGAGATGGTCACACTGTTCACTTGGAGACGGAGGCAGTGTCAAAATTCGCCCTTTGCGACAACAAATGGCATACGGTTTCAGCTCTCTTCAACACCGAGGAACTGGCTGTCCGAATTGACAACCAGGCTTCTAATCGACTGCTGCTCAGCCAACATCACATGTCCGGCAAAATTCAAACCAAATCGCCACTGTACATCGGTGGACTACCAGGTGAGATAGTCACAACCATGTTAACAGATTTGAATGATGTAATTTAGTAGATAATTTTTCACAATATTAAGCAACTTTAGAATCGATTAACAATACATTTATATATTTCCAATTCCTTAAGATTATTACATTAGATCCTTTAATGTCTTTGGAAATAATTTTAATGTTTTTTTCAATTATTTTTACTTTTTTAATTCTTTTTTTTTTAATATATAACAATCTCAATTTCTTTTAGATCACGCCCCGAGCGGTTCTTTGTATAGCCGAGAGAATTTCAAGGGATGCATCCGAAATGTGGCAATCAGGAACGAGATTCGGGATTGGACCGACATGGACGGTCTCTCCAACGTTCTGCTCAGTGAATGTCTGAAAAACTGAAACAAAAACACACAAACACACACAAAAGTATTCATTCTCTATAGTTGCTAAGAGCCATCATCAGTATCATTAAGTGTATAAAAAACTGCCATTTTATTTATTTGTCACCTGTAAATTATGATATTTAATTTAATTATTAAAGAAGAAATTCACCCACCAGAACCAAAGTGCAATTTCTATTTAATATATTTTAATAAAATGTAACAAATCAGGTAAGATTTTAAGTAAATAATTTTAGGAAAGTTGGTATTAATCCTTGTTTAACCACATAAAGGTATTACATCCCCGAAGGTCGGGAACTCCTACATGTAACGTCATTCGATATTTGGAAGACTTTATTGTATATACTATATAGTAATGAAATTCAATATTTTCAACACGTTTTCTTTATTAAATTTCTACATTAATATAAATAAAATAAATTTTTTGCAATTCCGTGTATAAAGTAGGCACTTCACACACTGATTTCAGTGCGTAAAGTTCTATTTTACGCACCAAAATTAAAATACTTCGATAATTTTCGTTATTTATTTTGTAATATTTATTGTTATATTGGTACAATTAGTAAAATTTAAAGCAAGTCAAATTTCTTGGAGCTTTAATCCCAACTCCATTACCCCTTAAATATCAATTTTTCGTATTTTTAATAGTTCATCTCTCCAAAAACACCTATTGGTGTATATGCTGTCCAAAACAAAATAAATATTATAATTTTTTCATTTATATTTATATCACTTGAGTTTACATACCTTTTTAATCGAAGTTTTGTTAAATAGTAAATAATAATAAATGTTAGTTCACATGAAATTTTAATTTGCTATTTTCCTGTTTGTTGTTGATTTACTTGCAAAAAATCATGTATTCGTTCTTGCGTGAAATGATTTTTTTCGTATACTTTGCGCACTCTTTCGTCGTGCGAAAACTGGTATACTCATAATAAAAAAAATTTCTATTTCACGTATTCTGGACATAAATAACTATTTTCTAAAAAGTTNCTTGCAAAAAATCATGTATTCGTTCTTGCGTGAAATGATTTTTTTCGTATACTTTGCGCACTCTTTCGTCGTGCGAAAACTGGTATACTCATAATAAAAAAAATTTCTATTTCACGTATTCTGGACATAAATAACTATTTTTACATATGTTTTTATAAATATATTTTAAATATAATAAACATATTTTTAATATAATAAATACTAATAATTATTTGAATTGACCTAACTAATATTAGTTTTGCATTCGTTACAAAATAAATATTAATTTCTTAGTCTCATACTAGACGCATCGATCGCTTCAATCCACAGCCTAAGTTCTTCTGGACGAACCATGATAGAATCTCCTCCGGGAAAACTCTTCATCATTTCCTTGACATTAACTTTAGTTACACTAGATTTGGAAATAGCCACAGCCCTAACAAAGTTGTCTCCTCTCGAAATGAACTGTTGTTCAATGTAAATTGCTTTGTCATCCCACCACATTATCTAAATTATTTTTTAAAAAAATTATATAAACTTCATAAATAGTAAATGAAATGAATAAAACTTACCTTTGATTCAATTCTGTAGAATGAAAAAATAGGAATAGCCCTCCTATAACGAACATTACAAGCTCCCTGTACATGATTCCCTCCACGCTTCTGAATTTCTGATAAAATGCCGGTCAATGCGTAATGCTTCAACCGAGCAAAGTCCAATTCTCTTAAAAATCTTGCATTATTTAGATGATTAAAACCATTCATGTCCACATCCTGTGTCATGCACAAAGAGTGCAACGTCGATTTTTCCGAAATTTGTACTGTTTTCTGATTTAATAATGCATAGCCAATTGTGAAAAAAGATCTAACGAAGTAGTTTACATCAAAGAACATGTATAATAACACAAGAACTATAAGGACAATCCACCACATAATATTTCACAAATTTAATTCAATAACTTTAAAATAAAACTTTCAATTTTTTCAATTAGGCCAAAGATCACTTTAGAAGAACTGACACAAATAATGTTTTGAGTCACAGTAGGTGTAACGTAATGAGAGGCATGGCTTTTCTTATTTTAGAATATGCAAGTAAATTCATTATTTGAATAGTTTTTCGATTAATTTTATATAATCGTATGTATCGTATAGGTTTAAAATTAACTGAATAATTTGATGTGCATAAATATTTTGATATGACGTTCGCTTGGTTATTTTATTTATTTAGCGTATGGTTTGTGTTACATAATTAGAGAAAGAATTTAAAAATAAAAAGGTACATATATATTTATAGCTGAAGACCCCTTAGCCACGTTCTCGCTTTTGGTGTGAGTTGGGCGATTTCCTCGACTAGGCCATCAAACTTTGAAAGTTCACANCTTGGTAAAAACGCATGACGAACAATTCTAAAACTAAAATAATTTGACATTAAAAAATCAGTTCTTAATATCAAATATAAATTCTTTTCCTTTAAAAAATACAAAAATGGAACACTAGAATAGTTTAAAATTACGAGCATTGAAAGTTTTTAATAAAATGCATGTATCCTTAATAAGTCTTATAGACATATAAGATTTAATAAACAAATAAACACAAAAAATTTTAAAAAAAAGGTTTTAGTTCTTTCGGTATCCGTCACCTCTGTTCCTTAACTTTACATCAACATCATACAAGGTATTTTGTTCTCTTACTTAGAGGAAGAGATTATTTCAAAGATATCTATTTTCAGGCTACATTATTATACATCTGGTAAGGCATACAAAGAATGAATATAGTTAGAACACATTCTTATTATTTTTAGAGGGAAGAACTTGAAATTTTCGTTACTAAAAACAATTCGTTTACTGTCCCAAAAAGGCTTTGAAAACTGAATTACCAGACCACTCTAAATCTAAAATCACTTTATTAGAGCAATTTTCATGTATTTATCTAATTGAACATGTGCTTCACGACTCCTAATAAATTTTTATCAGTGTGTTTTACACCGATAAGTTTCAAAGCAGTGTGGCTTATATCAAAACATTTGATACGCGATTTATCTTTTAAAAAAATTGTTTTAAATTTCTTGGTTTACCTAATAGTATTTTTTATTTAATATGCTTGAAGGTACAAAGATTACTCGTATTCCCAAAGACAAAGTGATTCCTTGGCCAAACAATAAAACAAAGCCGGAATTTTCCAGTATCGAAATAGCTAATTGAATTTCCTCAAAAACAGTGAAAGCGAAAAGATACTCTCCACGAGGCCGATTTAGAATATACGAAAGAAACCCTAGAAAAGGTCAATGTCTTTGCAACGTGCTATTTTGAAAGATTTTCCGATTTTGATTTAAAGTTGACTCACGACGAACTCTACGTGATTTTGTGTTAAAGCCGATTTCCGGACAAACAATGTACAATGTTTAAAAAAATATTAGAATACTATTAAATTGTATCTTTTGAAATTAACTTAGTAATTATCTATTACCATAAAAATAAGAAATAAAATAAATTAAGTTTGACCGAGTACTATCATAAGATATTTAGATAAAAATTAACATCAATTTTAAAAAAATAGACTTTAAAACTATTTTTTTCGCATATATTTTCGAACTATAATTTTTTTTAAATTTTTTTAAATTTTTTTAAAAGTTTTTTAGATTAAGGGTTTTTTACGATAATAATATTAATCCTTCACTAATAAAAGAAACGGTTCGTAATGATAATCTATTTATTGTGATTCTTCACTTGAGGAACTGTTCAATCTTTAAAATATACATCGACTTTATGGAACGACGTTAGTTAAAAAATCTATTAATTGCAACTATTATTGTTATTATTGTATGAAAAATCCATTTAATTACANTTTTTTGAACTATAATTTTTTTTAAATTTTTTTAAAATTTTTTAAAAGTTTTTTAGATCAAGGGTTTTTTACGATAATAATATTAATCCTTCACTAATAAAAGAAACGGTTCGTAATGATAATCTATTTATTGTGATTCTTCACTTGAGGAACTGTTCAATCTTTAAAATATACATCGACTTTATGGAACGACGTTAGTTAAAAAATCTATTAATTGCAACTATTATTGTTATTATTGTATGAAAAATCCATTTAATTACAGCAATATTTAAAGGTATTTTTTAGCAAAATAAAAATTGAATATTCATCCAATCCAAAAACATGTTCCTATGTTTGTCTTTATGTTCATATCCCCAGAAGATGACTGTTAAAATCTTCCAATGCAATGCTCATTCTGCAGGTGTCAGTTACTGCAAAAACTTCTGAGCGAATTCAGGAATGTGTTCTTTTTGGAAGAGATCTTCACAAAATTGCTCTAGAAATCGATGTTATGTTCAAATGAATAATTTTGATATAAGTTGCCAGTAGGCCATTTTTTAATAACGTGGACTTTGCAAATAGAATTTTGATGAAATAAATAAAATATACGGTTCCTTTTTTGTACTTGACAACTATTGGTGATTCAGAAATGGATTTGTCTAGTTCTGGGTTTATTTTTATTTGTTAAATTGAGTAAAAACACACAAATATTAACGAGCAAAAACAGGTATACGTCGCGCGTACTCAGAGCCTACTTTTTTTTCCAACTAAGTATGGTACATAGATACAACCAGAAACATGAACAGGGACGTAACATCATGTTAAGGCCAAAATATCAGTTACTAGAGTGGATTAATGAATCTCTCCATGCACGACGAAGCCAAATATCACAAGATGAATTGTTTAGAACATTCTATTAGATAGGTACTGCACAAATTTCCATAAAATAATACTAGCACTTTTGTTTTCTGCAAAATAGGCTGTCAATATAACAGTAATTTGTGCAACAAGTCTCTAAAAAACTTTTCATTCAATTCTATGTAGTAAACAACACAATGCAGTAAATTAGCGGTTTTTAATCATAAAATGTTTTTAAATTTGAAAAACCGAATTTTAAAAAAAGGAAAATCTTCTAATTATTCTTGTTTAATAACTGTTTTTAAAATGAATAATTGTTAATTAATTTAGTATTAGATATAATCAAATGAGCCCTAATAATATTGAAAATATTATATATATGATCTTATGAAGAGAAAAAATCCTAAATCGTGATATTTATATAAATAAATTTCTTATTAAGAATCTATAAAAATAATTAAAATGTTATTCTAAACGATTGCAAAAATACATTTAAATTAGCATATTGTAGAGCTTGTTAATTAAATGGTAAACAATGCACTCTTTTATTAATTGAAATCGGTCTGGTTAAAGGTGGAGAGGCGTTTAAAAGCATCGGTTTTCAAAACGTGTTTCAGCATACGAATGGCAACGTAATTCGGGAGCCGGGCAAATTGTTCTGGCTAACAGACAGTAGGCGTTGGTAGCGTTTTACGCTCACAGTTGGGCGATTGCATGCATTTCCCCTCTGCCCGGACTTACTGTGATTGTTGTCGGGCAAATGGAGGAAATTAATAGAGGCACCACCCCAACCCCACTTTTTCCGGTGAGCCTTTCCTATATGCTCGTTCGTTGGTTTAAATTGAATTACCAGAACCGTGCGAACTGTGGCTTTGCTACTGCGACACTCTGAGCACACGACTGAAAACGTTTTCACCGAGAATCGAAATTATATCGTGAGTGATCGATGAAACTTATCCTCAAACTCACTCAGTTCACTTCTAGTCCTCAAACCCTGAGGGCTCCGATCCGATATAATGCTGTGCGTTCTCGCGAAAGACTTTCTACCGATTTTGTTCTGTGTGTGCGCTGCAGTGATTACCATGTCCTTCTGGTTATTGGATATATAAAGTGCTATTGAATAAACAGTGTTCGTTTAACAATTAATATTACGAAACAATATAACAATTAATAACTGGGTAATTAAATCAATATACCATTTTGGTAAAATAAAATATCAAAAGACAATCAAAACGGTATTTTGGGACCAAAAACAAAATGAAATTATAACAAAAACTATAGTATTTTGTTATTTACAAACAAAAACTATAGTATTTTGTTATATAAAGAATGTGTGGGAAAAATGAACCATAATTAAACTCGAATAGAATTCTCATTTCATTCGTTTTCTAATAGATAAGTGTGTTTAATTATGTGTTTTTTCAACCAGTTTTTAACAAAATTCGCATATTTATGAGCTATTTGTTTTTGCAAAATATGAAGTAAAGCATAAGAAAACAATCCGGTACTAATAATAATCTAAACACATCCAATTAGGCGAAGAAGTTGTCAAGCGAATAGAACTTTCGGTTTAAATTTTTCGATCTATTATATCTCGGAAATAGAGCACCATACACTTTATCACTGATATACCTGTGACCTGAGTACTCATCATTTAAATCACATTTAGAAACTAGAACCAACATTTAAAAACATTTAAAAACTTTACTTGTTGTCATTTAATGTGAAAAATTTAAATTGATTAATAAACCATAGTCTACTTTATATTGTAGAGGCATCAAAAACGTCAAAATATATTTTCATTTTAAGCTACTAGGATCAAAAATTATAATTTTTAGTAGTTGAATTTTGGTACAAAGTACTAATCTTGTTTATTGTAATTGCCTGCGGGTATTAAATTAACGTATAATATAAAAGAAGATACTTCATTCGTACATTTATAAAACAATTTATAGAGGAAGCTTTGGCTACTAAAATGTAACCATTTTCAGTAGAATTGTATAAAACGATTTTAAATTTGTATATTAAATGTTTTTGAAAAGCTCTTTAAATAATAGTAGGGCCAAAAACTCTATAACTTTATGGTAAATTTTAAAAAAATCACAATTATTCTGACGTAGTTGCTTTGGCTGTAATCTAACCCAATTAAAATAAAATGTATTTATAAATAAAAAGTAATTATTAAATAAACAGTAAACTCGAATGTTTTTATATAATCTGTCATTGCCGATAATATGCTCAATGAAATTGATAAACTTTTGTCCCGTAAGCCCCTTATCTCCACAACTCTGGTTTTAATAACAAAATACGCGGGAATGGGATTTGAAATATACGCACCCATAAACTAACTAACCTAGCCAATAGATATTGTTGCAGAATAGTCCCGAGGTTAGATTGATAAGCAAACTAGTAAGTAGCAAAAATGCGAACTTGAAAAGTATAGTAATAAAAAACCATTTCCAGAATGGAAAAGTTGCGTAAACCAAATCTGTTTAAATAAGACACAAAAAAGCACATCTTATTAAGTAAACTTTTATTCTAGTCATGAAATATTTGCTTTGGAATTCGGCAATTTGAATATTTTATGTAGAGGTTCTGTTTATTTGAATAGACTCTAACATTTGTCTAAATCAAACTTTGACTATTTTATGGTATGATAAAGAGACTTCTGCTTAGGATTATTTATTCAGACCTGATTGAAAGTGATTCATATTGATAATTTGGAAATTCTGCCTTGGCATGAACAAGCGTCATCGAAATTGGTGACGTTTTCCGAGTAAAAATCGTACCAAGTAAAAAAAAAATACAAAAACACAGCATGCCGTTCATTCATTATCACCCGTTCCGATTGATCGTCATGACGACCAGTAAATGCGGCGATCACTGCTTTGCTCTGTCTGGCTATTGATAAAAGCTACTTTGCAAATCGAAATAGCTCGTGAATGAATTCAGTTGTTAAATTTGTGTCTTTCCCGCGAATTTTCTTCAAATCTGTTCTAGTACGATTTAATCGATCAATAAACTTTTGTTTTTTTATTCTCCGTTTAAAACATTAAATTTAAAAAGTGAAATTAACTTCTTTCTAAATAATTTCAAGTTTGAATTTAATACTAAATGGAATTATTTGATTTGTGCAATAAAAGGAACATTTACCACCCGTAAAAACTTAAACAAGTGTGTAAATGTTATCAGTGAAACTTTAGTGTTTGTTAAATTTTACAGCTAAAGCGACATCAGTTCCTTAGCAGAAAAATAGATAACATACTATTGAAGAAAAAAAGCCATAAGTGAAATTTTATGATCTGTGTGGTTAGTACAAGAAAAGAAATTTGCAGAAAAACGGTTGAGTGGGTTTTTAGGAGATTCATCAGTTCGTGGTGTGTTGCAAAAATATTTACCTTGTAGTGATTCGTGAAAAGTTTGTGCATCGATTTGGTATTATTGAAACATTTTAACCACATTACATCTTCGAAGATAATTCAGCGACTAAGAAACAACAACCATGCTTCAAGTTCAGGTAAAACAACTTTCGCTATTACTTTGGTTTTTTGTTTTGTTTATGGGTGCGATTTTTAATGTTGCTTTTTAAAAAAGGAAAGTTGATGCTAAAATAATGCTGTTTATGGGATTTACACCAATTTATTTTGGGTATCGTTTAATGATTGATAAGTAATGCCGGATATACAAAAATAACCAGTATTTTAGCAATCAAATTAAGTTTATGTGCAATAACTTTTATTTTTATTAATTACATTCCAATAAATAAACCATAAAATATCGTATATTTTAATATAGGGTCTCTTAATAAAAAGTATCGTTTTGATATAAAAAAGAATTAAATGGCCGTTTGAGGCAGTTTTTGAAAATCTTGTAGATTAACACCATTAAACTTTTTAAGGGCCGAGATGATGCAGTTGGTTAAGCGTGGTCACCGAATTGAACTCGATGGACCCAATTTCGAGCCCTAATCAAATTGTAATTGTTTTCTTTCGAAATTCATTACTTGTTTCCACTAACAACATTCTGTAGTTAATATTTGTTTAACTCCAAAAATAATATCCCCGGTTCCAACTGTCGAAGACTGGTGTGGGTCTACCACCACAATACGCAGCACTCAACAATCTAAACTTTTGAACGATAATTATCGACGTTCCTTTTTTTAGTACTAAAATGAAAATTCTTTTTAGAAAACCCTAAATAATAAGAATTTCATTCTTGATTTCTAAATCGTAAAGCTGTCCATGCCATATAATAGCACTTAATGTTATACATGAGTAAAAAAAGGTTTCAAGGAATTCTTAGTAGATTTTAACGACATTCTCATTTGACAACTTTTTATTTAAAAAACTTGTTGAGGAATTATATTTTTTAACAACCTGTTTAGTAATGTTTACATGTGGAAAAAATTGATTTGGTTTAAAAAATTATAATATGTAAAATATTTATATATATAACTGTTCAATTGAAACAAATTTCGTGTCTAACTTTTGAAAACACCCTCGCTGATAACAAAACGATTTATTTGGACCATTTTGGCGTTTTATGCCAATCGGCGAACAAATAAGCCGAGACTAATTAGTGTCGCCGCATTCAGAAAATTGTTATGTCCAATTACTGGTTTTTACGAGGAAGAGAAGGTGATATCGCGAAATCAGCATACATATATTTGTGTGTTTAATCTATACAAATTCTATATATTGACGAGACGATTGATTGTGTGTTTTTAATGATCCGCTGAGGTCATTAAAATAAATAATTAACTTTGGTTTGGGTTATCTCATAATGTTAATGTGTCAGTTGATTGAATTTAGAATCGCCAATAAGGAAATCACGCTGACATTTTTGCTTTGTCTTCATTTTCCCTAGTTTACTATAATATTGGAAGAGAGGCTGATAATAGTTAGAGTTACACAATGTGACCTAAATACGGGCAAATTGGTTTCATTTCACTTTCATTTATGACACTAATGGGGATCAATAGAGTTAATGGAAATGTAGAACATGAGAACTTTTATTTCATTATTTTGTAATGTAATTTCTTTTTCTAATGGATTATAAATTACCGAAAATCATAATAAAAAAAGTGATAGTTATAGTTATAAAAAACAAAACGAATAAAATGGTTATTATTTATAATATAAGAAAAGACTTGTACAGAAATGATCTTACTCGTATAAATCATATTATCTTTTATTTTATTTATACAATTCTATTGAAAAACATTATTACATTTTCGTAACCAATGCTTCCTCTAGAAAGTCTCTATAATTCAATCCTGTTTAATTATGCATTTTTCAATGTTCGCAGACAATCACATATATTGCAAATAATTAGCCAAAAATTGGTACTTTGATATCCACTTACTAAAAATCATAATTTTAGATCTTGGTACTAGTACTTAGGGAAATATAATTTGATATTTTTTGGCACTAATAAAGTAGTAAAGTATACTATTGTCATAAAATGTCAAAAAGTTAAATTGTTCTTAAATGTTTTTTTCTGGTTTCTAAATGCTATCACGTGTATATCAGTGATATAGTGCAAAGTGCTCTATTCTCGTGAATTGCCGAAAAATACAATACCTTACTTTAGTACTGGGTTGTTTTCTAATTCTCTATTTCATATCTCGGAATAGAATAGCTAATACATAACAGAATTTTATAGAATTTTGTAAAAAAAATCTGGTTGAAGAAGCGCATAATTAAAGATCTTTAAGAAAACTCATTAATTTCTACTCGTATTTGATTATGTTCCATTTTTCCCATCACGTTGTTTAAATAACTATAAAATTGTATTTAAAAAAAGTCCAAAATTTTAAGGGATTTCAATATTCATCGAATAAAACTTTGCAAGCATTTTTTAGCGCTCAACTGTATTTCGATACAATACGAGTACAAACCCTATTTATATTGTTATATAAATAGTATATAATGGTTTCTATATTTATCAACATTTACAAAACATTTTGAAATTAATTTTAAAAGTGTGCAAAAATAGATTTGATTATAAAAGTGTTTTAAAAGTCAAGATAACATTGCGGCTTTGTTACTCAGTGTTTTGATTAGATAAGTATTAGCATCTATTGTCTGTAATTGAGAATCGTGACAATAAGGCAAACAGTGAATGAAACAGTAGTTTTGCAAATCCAAATTGGGTATGGTAATGAGGAAATTCCACACGTTCGGAAATCGAAACTTACTTGGTTAGGTCCACAAATTTACATTGCGTGACCATATTTCTCTTCGAACAATTCTTCCCCATAAGGTCCAATTGCTTCATAAAATAAAATGGAAAACAGAGTTTAAGAAGAGCAACTAATTACGAATATTGTTGTTGTTTTTTTTGCTATAGGCATGACTTCAGTTTGACTAATTAAGAGAACTAAACACAAGTTGTCGTGTATTGTTAAAAGTCAAGGCTTGTGCACAACAGAACTACTAGTGCACCATTTGCAGAAAACAAATTAACAAAGTTGTTGTTTCCTCCTTATTGTCCGCCCACCTCCACAGAGCGTTCGTTGTCGTAGAAAGGACATTTTAATTGCAATATCACGAACGCGGATTTTTCGTGTCTTATAACCATAAATCAATTAATTGAAATATTTTGACTCAATTAATTGTCTCCAGTAATTAATTGGTTAGGAAACATAACCCTTATTGTTATGTCATTTATTAAATTAGACAATATTGCCTATTTAGATTGTGTAAATAGTTATTTGTGCTTTAAGGGTTTTAAATCAGCAGTATTTTAACTAGGAAATGAATGCGAAATACGAACCAAATAAAATCCTGTATTCCTTTTTATGGAACATTGTATGTTTCAATCTCAACCAACGGGCTTTCTTTAAAACACCGGCTACGCTCGTTATTTTAAAGGCCCTAGTGTTTGATAACCCAGTTGTATAAATAACTATTAAAATCACCAGCGAAACGTTTTATAGAAGGTATGTGTGTTTAATTATGCTTACCGTTCGTATATGTTACATACATAAATGTATATTATATAGCGATTATATAAGTTATTTTATAAATTATTGACATTGTTAGTAATGATATTACAGCTCAATTTTTGTGTGTTTATCTAGTAAGAACCAGTATCAAAACATATATTATCCGAACAAAACAAACCCTTAAGCAACTTACAGTCTATATGTAATGTAACATTAATGCCTCCTTTATACAGTGTCTGACCTATACTACCCTAGTGAGTGATTACCGAATGGATTGTACATATACGCAGTCCCAGACCGCAATCATAAATTAGGTTGAAATAACGCTTATGCGAGGAGGAAATTTAAAGTCTTAACTAATTACTGATATATTTTAAACTTTTTAAAAAAATGTGAACATAAAGCATTTGCAATTTTACTCAATTCTCCTTTTTACAACCCCCAAGGCGAAAATTCACATTAATTACATCATCATTACGCACCCTTTTTTATTAATCAGAGGGTTGGTCTCAATAATTAAATTCTTCTTGCCATTATAATCGTTAGACTGTGTTGTGTACTTTGTTCCAGTTCCGAGTGAGAGGAATTCTCAATAAACAAAAACAAAAAGGGGGATGCTGAGCAAAATGTGCGAATTTGAATTGCGCAGAATAACAAAAACCCCTCCGAGAGTCATTGTTCGAAAAAACCATCATTATTTTGTCTGGCTGGTGTTAATGATGCTAATTTTGTTGGAATGAGGGACACTCGTATATTTGTTGTCCTTACTCGGAGGGATAAACGCAGGCAGTCGAATAATCGATACTTTTTGCCAACTATGACTCTGAATAATTTATTTTGACCGTTTCATCAATTATTAAATGCAAATGAATATTTGATTAAATTTTTGGATAAATTTCTTGCGTAATAGCTATTCTTGTGTGTGTCCTTTTCCTTTTGGGCCGGAAATTGGAAACCATTTGGGAAATCTCCTAATACTTTAGACAAACATGACGACCTTTCTCAAGGCCATGAGTAATTTAATTCTCTGAAGATATTGAATTCGTAAGTTATTAATTAGGTATCTCATTAATTAGAGTTTGTTTTATTTTAAGAGTAAAGAATATTTATTAATAAACTCACCATTTATCATTAAAGCATTAACAATAAAATAAGACGTGTCCCGAAATGAAACTGAACGTGCATAACTTTAATAAAATACTGTTCTTAATTGATTAAATTGTAAAAATAAAACAATCTATCTTTGGTTTTAAATAATTTTAAGAAAGTGTACATTGAGTATGTCATTTTCGTACAACATACGTATATATTATATAAAGTTATGTATCATTTTTCTTCAGTACCTTAGTTATTTGTTTAATTTTTGTTTAATTTTTTTTTGAAATCTAATACTTTTTTATGAGCAATCAATTCTAAATTTTAAAACTTATTTTGGCTATAATATATGTATTTTTAAAATCTTTTTCGGATTATAGCAGGGTCGTGAGAAACTCAAACGGAAATGGGTATGGAATTAAGAGTAATAAATTTTCTATTGCCCATCCTTTAAATTTAAAGTTTTAGGAAATTTTTGTTAAAGAAGTTCAGGTTGTGTGATAGTCTTTGATTCATAGTAAAAATTGAGATTGAGTGCAAAATGAATAAAATAGGTTGTGATCGAATTTAGCGGCACATGGGCCCAGTGTCTGACTTTTGTTCAGTGTGTGCAATGCATACTATACACTTAGTTTGTGTGGTTGTGCTCACATACTCTGAGCACTTCAATATGACCCTGGATAAATCTCTTATTCAAATATATGTACTATTTTTCTATGAGATGGTGTACCGTTGTCTTCCTCAATTAAACAGTTCATTCGATTTATTTTGAAACAAGCCTTACTCTAGTATGTATTACGAATTTAAATTTAATACCAATAATAATAGTTGATAATAAAGGTATGAAATTTATTAACTATATAATACAATCATTTGAATAGTACCATTAAGACAATAACGTGTTCGAAATATTTACATTCAATTTCTGCAAATTAATACAATTACTTTAAATACGAGCATACTAACCCATTGAAACATGTTGGGTCTTGCTTTTCAGTAACCACAAAATCCTAATAAATTAATTGGCAAATTGGTACAATTGTTATTCAATAAAATTTCCGAACATAATTCAATTTCCCTTTTCCGAAAATCTATACCACTTCATAACATTAATAAGCGTATAAAATTCAACGACTTGGCGAAAAAGTGCAATTTCCTAATAATCGTCTCTTTGACTCACTTTTCGGTGAATGAAGCTGGTAAACACGTCTACGTCTACTAAACCCGCTAATTTAAATTGTAAATTCTTCTCCGATTCATTCATTTATGTGACTCATTTAAATTGCAGAAATTAAAAGATTTTCAAGATAAAAATATCATCATTACTAAGAAAAACTTTTGTTTGAAAACCGGAAAACAAGTTAAAGGTTTAGAGATGATATTGATGATATTAAAATCAAATTGACCTCCAATGAATTAATAATAATTATAATTCCAACAAAAACAAACTAAAACTAACTATCGTAAATTTCTAATTGATTCTACTGAGCGCATCCATTTTCTCCTTTTTATTAAAAATTTTAGACATAAATTCGCTCATTTGTTTCCGCAAAACTTTAATAATTTCACGAAATTCAGCTTCTAGGTTTTGTCTCGGTTGTTGAGTATGGTCATAATCCTTATCTTTCGTATGGTGCAAACAAAAAAGTCTAAAGGTGATTTATTTCAAGATTTCGGTGGCAAATTCATATGACAATGACCGAAAAAGGAACAATTCTGAGAATTTTTACACCAATTGATTTTCATATTTTTGCTTAAAATTTTTGTTAATCCGCTTTATAATTAATTTGTTTTTTATATACAAAACTCCATTTTTTGTTAGGCAATTAAAATTAGGATAATTATTAAAAATGTACATTTTTTATTAGCTAAAAATAAAATTAGAAGAAATAAAATAAAAGAAATTAAAATATATTTTATTTAACTTATGAATATAGTTTTTACAGGTAATTATTTTTATTCAAAGATTTTAATATTTAGATATTAATTTTAAAAACTATATATTTTAAATATTATAAAAAAATGTTATGGTTATTTTTAAAGCATAAAATAGTTTGAATATTATAAAGTCTTTTAACCGATAATTAATATAATATAATAATATTATTATTAAACAATTGATATATTTTATTTTTTAAACAATCTACATGCGGTGTAGTAAGAGTGAATAGGAACATAATAGATGTAGCATATTTATATAAGCACCACACTCGCACTATTCCAATAAGAGTGGTATTCTCACTTACTCTTTTGGAGAGAAAAATTTGTTGTCTCGCTTTCTCTTTTAAACACCCGATTTTTCAAATACGAATTTTTTAACGATTCGCGCATGGAAAAAAAATCAAAAAATAAATCTTACTGTTCTATACCAATAATAATATTATTATTATTGTGTAGAATTGGATAATGTGGTGAAGTGGTCAACCGCTGTTGTATTTTTAAAAAAAAATTTTTTTTTTTAAATAAGAATCGAGTGAAATTGCATCTCCTGTTGTGTGTGAGGGGATGAAATTTTGTAGGTGGAGAAAAAAATCAATAAAAAATATATCGCGTTGACCACCACAGTTTTGATTTTTGTGTGACATAAAAGTGAGATAAGAGAGCCCTATTGTATATTGAATATACAGTGAAAAGATAAAAGGTGAAAACCCCAAATAATCTGCATTATTGAAAAGAAGAATAAATGAGTGGAGAAAAGAGATAAAGGGGAAGAGAAGTGTCATCATCATCGTCATTTGCGATGATGAGGAGGGTTGACGATTTTTTTCAATTTTTGTGACCATTTGGTTCTTCTTTTGCTCTTCTTGTTGTGTCTCGAATTGCTGCCCTAATAGACCCCCCATTGTCTATGATGTTGCGGTTTTTAATCTGTCAAAGCTCTTAGGATTCTTGTATCATGGATCTTGCCAGTTTATTAATCACGGAAGAGGTAAATGTGATGATAGTAGATTTTGTGTGTAGATTGTGTCTCGATGTTTGTTTTTGGATTCAATATTGAAAACTTATGAAATAGTTTTTTGGACTACAAGAGTGTAAAGTCAGCTGTTTTAATGAGTATGAAATGAGTGACGTTTCAACACTAGTACTAAAAGTGAAATATTATAAAACTCAAACCAATATAAATTAGCTTTCTATACGATATATGTGATTATAAACAGGAATTTATTGTGTTTAAGTCTTTAAATACATAAATTTAATCTTTCCTTTGGTGCCAGTTTTACACAACTAATTTAAATAATAATTTACTTTTATCTATTGCAACTCAACCTAATGACTATAATTTCATTCTGAAAAGTTATGAAATCTGTTGTTATGTTTATTACAAAAGTGTAGTAAGCTGTTTTTTAAAATTAATGTTAAATGAAAAACTTTTCCGCACTAGTGCAAAAAGTGAAACATTAAAAATGATAACAATTATGCTTTTTCTTATATTAGTAAAAGGAAACAGATTGTGTTTTACACATTTTAAATAAGTTTAATAATTTAATCTTTCCATTGGTGTCAGCTTTACAAAACTGATTTAAATAATAATTTCCATTATTATTATCTATTACAACACAACCTATGACCATAATTTGATACATAAATGAAATGAAACGATTTTCGTTGTACAAACCGATGTTTGGTTTTGGATTACATATTGAAAATTTATGAAATAGTTCTTAGTATGTAAAGAGTCAACTGTTTTTAATAAATGTAAAATAAGTGACGTAACCGCACTAGTGCAAAAAATACATTATAAATTTAATATAAATTAGATTTTTTGGGGATATTTTCGATTTGAAAAGGAAACATTTTGTGTTTTAGAGTTTTTTAAATATAGAAATTTAATCTCTCCAAACACAACTGATTTAAATAATAACTTTCAATATTGTTATCTATTACAACACAACCTAATGGACATAATTTGATACATATATTAAATTAAACGATTTTCGTTAAACGAACCAGTTGAATTTCACGCTCGACCAACAAAAAAATCGGAAATGATGACAGAAACGATGGTGGAAAACAAACGATAAATTAGGGTAATTATTTTAAGTCAGGAAAAAGTACAAACACACGAATAATTAAAAGCGAGAAAAAGAAGGCTGAGCAAGAAGTATCCAACAATTAAAATGATTTTAAAAAAAACTGGAATAGAAATCGTTTAATGTTAAAAAAGTAAAGCAGCGGCAAATGCCAACACTTTCCAAACCCGGAAAATGTTAATTTTGAAATGCATCATTGAGCGCAATAATCGAGGGGCTTGTATGGAATCCTCAATGCCATCCAGTTCAAGTGGGGCGCCTGAGAATGTATTTTTGTGTATGAAAGACATATCACAGAAAAAGAGACGCGAAAACTACTGAAAATTAAAACGCATTGTAGGTTTTTTATCTGCCAAAAAAGCCATTACAATTTGCATTCGGTTTAATTTTATATTAATTGCATTGTCGTTTAATTTGTCATTATTTATTTGCTATATTAATTTTTGTCCTCAAAATAAACACGACTAATCCAAACAAAGCGGAAAAATCATTGCTACACGGGGTGAATCATTTAAAAGATCGTAGTTTTGCTACTAATTTCCTTTGTCCTACTGAAAACAATAGTTAGTTGTAATGTATTACACTGCAAAACCGATAAGTATTATAAGATTATAAATTTGCAACCGTCGTGGAATGCAGTGAATCGATTATTCTGTAAATCAGATAAATTACTCGGAAAATTTGCAATTTTACATACATATTTGGAGTGAGATATTTGCTGCTTAAGTTCAAGTTTGCGACCGAGCGTAACTTTGTTATGGAAATTGGTTGTGCTATAGAAAGTGTTCGCTCCAGAGTTTGAGTATTTCTTTTTTATTAAGTTCGAAACCGTAATAGGAAGCTGATTTTATCGCTTGCCAAAACCACCTTTTCTTAATTTGATATTTAAAGGTCAAATCCCGAAACAAAAACAGCCAATATTTAGATTAATTGGATTAGAGCTCTACAATTTGATTACCAATATCTTTTTTATTGCAAAGAAACCAGTAATAATTGCATCATGGTTTTATTCATTAATATGAATTTTATTTAAAATAGTAGTATTTAATATATACATCTTTAAAAAAAAGAGTAAAACAGTTCTAACGATAGGGATTTTGAGCTAGTAAGACACACAAATTTTCAAACTAATACAGAAAAAATATAGTTTTAAATCTAAAATTTATAATAAAAAATACAAAATCTTAGATAAAGGTTACGAAATAAACAACATGTGAAAGAAATGAATATTTTAACAGGAGGCAAATTCTAAAAAACGAATTAAACCAGTTTTTTTAACAAATATAAGTATTTTATTATGTGTTTTACCTACCAGATCTTTTTAGTGAAGTTAAGAACAAGAAACAGGTGTAGTGAATTATGTTTTATAAACTAACGCAATTAAGACAAGAAGCGTTCAAGATAATAGAACTTTCAGTTTTAATTTTTCGATATTTTACGGAATTAGAGAACTATGCACTATATCACTAATATACTTGTGATAGAACTGATCATTTAAACCACTTTTGGAAACCATAATCAACATTTAAATCAAACTTTTATTTAATACATTTAATGAAGAAAAGTTTAAATTGATTAATAAATCCTCATATGTAGAGACCACAGAACTAATTTATTTTGCTTCCATTCAAAATCCCAAGATTATAATTTTTGAATTTTAATACCTTAAATTTATTAAGCATTAAACTCTAGTATCTAAAATTATAATTTTAAGTACAAGTAATTTAGTCCAAAGATATAGTTTTAAGTATATGGTCTCACCATGATTACATGACTTGAAAAATGTATATTCCAACAGTATCAAACAATGAATTACTTTCTAAAGGAAGTATAGACTATTAAAATGCAAAGTTCAATAGAATTGTATAAAAGTTTTTTTTTAAATAGAAAAATCGTCTAATAGTAACTTTCCAAGAAGTAAAAATTGAATACACAAATTGTTTGTTTAAAATGACTAATAGAATCTTGTGGAAATTCAGATTTAGACTTCTCGTGAAGAGGCAAATTGATAAAATTTTAATATTGGAATTCATGTAAAAAAAACCAAACCGCAATATATCTAAAATAAAGAATAATATTTTATTTTGGTTGTGCTGTAATTCCATTAGTTTCTTTTTGTTTTCGATAATAATTACAATTTTATTTACTATCTAATCAATAACAACTTTCATTGGAAAACGGTATTCGTGGACATTTGCATTTATTTGATAAAATCTGAGGACACGTGTTCTTAGCTAATGATAATTTTGTGCGGAATTTACATCGAAACGAAACTGAGTTTGTTATATTGGAAATAAATATCTATAGAAAATGTATATTAACTAATATTTTCTACAACATTTGGGTGAAACGAGTTTCACATTAGAAATGTTAGAAATGATTTATATCGATAGAAAAACCGACAGCCAAAAACTGTTTTGTTATAAGCTCAATTTATAGTAAATGCACGATAAAATAGCCAACGAATTTCCGGAAGCTTTGATAAAAAAATGATCTAAATTTTCTGCATTAATAATTCCTAAATAATCATGACCACAAATTTCACTATTTATTTCCAACTGAATCACGACCATATAGATTTAATTTCATGTTCGGTACGATTTATTGTCGTTTTTTTATAAATACATATTCAATTAATTTGGTTTGAAAATGGTTGAACCAAATGCTTCATGAACTGAATTCGTTTATTGGTTATTTGGTTTATTTAGACTGATTAGAAAGTGTTTTATATTTATGTTACAAACGATGGAAATTACACAAATCATAACAATTAATATAATAAATATTATGGATGAAACAAACAATTAAAAATCAGACCCGATAATTACAAGATCAAGATAAGATCTAATCGCTTTCAATCTCTAACTACAAAATGTACTCGTGTACCATTTCCTCGAATTTCTCAAACCTTTATTGGCATGTGTAACAAATTCAATGGGATTAGTTTTGCTTCTTATTTATCTTAAATCTATAGTTTGTCTTTGATAATCTTTGAAATGAATTTGTGTGTGTATGTTTCCTGTTTCCGAGAAATGCGGTTTGTCTAAACCCGATCCCGTGCCTTTAAATTAAAATCGACTCACCTTGACTTGAATTGAATTTCCGATTCGATGCCAAACACTGTGAAATAAAAAACCTCACCGCCGTCGATTTTTCAATGTCAAATTAAAGGGTGTTTGCAAATTAGTTAATTGTGAATTTTGCACAATGTTTTAAATGGGAATATTTACTCATGTTAAATAAAAACCCATTATGCCTTTGGTCAAACCAATTTTTAATTATTCATATTGAAGAAAAACATATGGATTTTATTAATTTGCAAAAAATACATTGCATTTAATTTTTGTAGAACTTGAATACATTTGGATTAATTAGAATTTGGACTGTGAGATCTTTTTCTACTTATTAACCCCTATTTCAATTCTTTGGTAATAGAATTAACCCATGGGTCAAACAGTTGAACCTAATTTGAAGATCTAATTTTATTAGATTTTAGAGTGCTTTTGTTAATGAACATTAATCTTGCATATTCATTTTTCACCGTAAAAACCGAAAATTGGTCTAAAAACCGTGACAAATTTCGGATACAGTTAGAATTAGTGGACATCATCGGGATTGGTCACCTAAACCTAATTCCATAATGTGCTTAAAATAATTGCTCCCAAAAACTGTACAATATTGTCGTTGAACACTAATCGAAACAATTCCATTGCGCCGAACAGATGACTAAAAAAATATTTGATGGAGATAGAGAGAGAGTCATTGACCTAGCTCACTAACGAGTGAATATGTTGGGGACTTTGACTTTGGCTTTTTGTCATCCAGCCAACCAACTGCCATCACAGCTCAATTGAACAATTGTGTAGGTGGTGCGGTAATTGAATTCTCATAAATGAGCTTCCGTGACATGGTCGAGGCAATGGCTCTTTCTCTATTTTTTGTTCAATATATTATAGAATCGACCGTAAAATTTGCCTGGGGATGATTATTGATTTTTTACCGGTCCGATGGTTTATCAAGTGGTATGACTAAAGTGCAGTCATGGTGAAATTACCATATACTCGTATAGCTTTTGGCTAAATATATGTAATAAAGACCTCAATCATGATATCCTGAAATATTCTTAATAACATTAAAATTTAAATAATTTCGAGAATACGCAATTCAATTAGGCCTTTTATTTCGATAATTCAACAATATTTTCATGATAATATGATAATTACTTTGAAAAAATTTCAATTTTTATTTTTGCAAAAACTTTTCCTAAAAATAGGAAAAAATTGATTTTTTTATGTTTATGGGTTTTTTCTTACACCCTCGCAACATTTTTACATGATTTGTTTAATCCAAAGTAATCTGTCAACTCAAACTAGGTTTACTTAACTAACAAAAAAATCCCTTCTCTAAAGTGTCTAGACCTATACTACCCTAGTGTATGGTGCTAAATGGCGGGTCTAATAAACACCTTTATCATCTCATCCTAGTCCTTCTATTTAAGGTTGATTTATTACAAAACCTAATAAAAGCCAATATTTTATCTAAATCACGCCTTAGGTATCTCATGTAAACAGTATTTTAAAGACAGAATTTCAATTCGAAAATTGCCTCTATGAAAAAAGAATTTCTTAACTTGGCAAGTTTGTTAAGAAATCAATTGTTTATAAGTTCTTACTAGTTCCCTTTTCTCCTAATGATAGAACTATGAAAAAACTGTCTCCATTGAAGAAATTACTTTAAATGTTTTGCAATTACAGTTCCATTGCTTCTGCCTCATGATAATAATGCCACAATTAAAAGCTCTCATGCACAATGATCATAATTTTCTGCTGTCTTCCTATCATCGCTTTGTTTTTTTGCCAACTAATTTGAGAGTGTGTGAGGCATAACAAAGTACAAGCTCTCCTTGACCCCACCCTGCATCAGCCTCTCAGTCCACTGAATAACGGTGTTCATGCAATTATCACGCAGATAGAGACTAGAGACAGAGGAAAGATCTTCATAGTCCACGTAATATCTGAGTCAAATCAATTTAAATGGTCCAAGGCTGGAATGGTTTCAATGCTCTGTCAAATTACAATTTTGAACTCTAAAGTAGATACATAAAGACAACAAAATCGGACATGCATTAAAATTGCAACAGGTTTATTTTAGTGCAAAATTGAATTATAAATGACACGAAAAGCGTGTTTTATTGTTGTTTTATGCAAATACAAGCAGATTATGCAATAAAAGAAGGCACAGTCGAGTTTGCTAATTGAATAAAGACAATAAATACTTACCGTCCCATTTTTGGCAGGTTTTCTTTCTTCCAATTACTAATTTAAAAATAAAAATAAAGTGCTTGGTGAATTTATTGGTAATTTTTATTGACTCAATTAATGTGTGAAATATAAAGACGTTCTTATAAATCGGGTTTAATAATCCTTTATCCAAAAATTCTTGGAAGAACGACCAGACCAATAAATCAAAAAAGCATTTATATATTGTTGACTTTCTGTCTGCAAATACAGTGGGATTAAAATGAATTTTGACGAAAAAAATCGCAACAATTATTCATTTCAATTTTATCAACCTTTATCGTCGTTGAATCGACCTTATTCTAGTGGCCTCTTTTCCGTGTAAAGGTGATTTTATAATTAAATTGCTTTCTTTCATAATTTTCATACTCTGAGCAAAATAGTCTAATGGAATTAAAGCCCTTTGTTCTTTTCTTATTCTACAATTTATTCCTCCTCTGAGCTCTTATTCCTAATTCAATTTCAAAATAGTTGCCAAATCATTTTTTTGCTGGTGTGATTATAGATAAATGATTTAAAACTTTTATTCGTTTATGTGCAATGCATTGGACAACCTCCATTTTGCCATATTGTTGCAGCAACACAAGCAAAACACACTAATCGCGCCACTCTTTCGCTATAAAAGCACAATACATAGTATAAAGCATAAATTAGTATATATAAATGTATTTGTGTTTCACTTTAAGTGACTATTTGAGTGCCTGTATATAATTGGGTTAACAAGTTTGATGTAGTTTAAAAAAAAATCAAATAAAACAAAGCCACGAAATCTAAATCTATACAAATTGTGTTTGCCAGCGTTAAACATTGATTTGATATCGATTACAAATTATCAGTGTTCCACGCAAATTGAGTAACCTGATGGCGGGCTTTTCTTTTGAACGAATTAGGTCGATATGATAACAAATTATTCACAATAAGTATGACATTGAGTCTTGGTTAGGAACGGATTAAGTAATAATTATTATATAGTATATAATTAAAATAATTTCATAAAACGAAAAAAAAACTATATCAATTTGATGCTTTCTTAAACACGCAGGTTTTTTTAAGTCACGGGTAGAGTGAGTGCTTTAAAGAAGGCCAGTTCAATACTTTTTATCCACCGTGTTTTATTCAACATATTATGTATTTTAAAATAAATTAACACATTCACTTCAAAAATACTTGTTTTTTATAAAAAAAAATTACTTCAAAACCAATTTTTATTCTTGTTTCATTTCAATTATATTATGAAAAGGAATTGATCTTTTCTACCTTTTTCTAGCACACAGAAAATACCTATCGAAACGTAGAAAAAAGTATACAGCATTTTATCTTGGTATTTTTTTGTTATTAAAGACACTTACAAAATGCCAGAGGTAATAAACTATTAATAGTATTTTTATATTGTACATTAACTTACCTTCTACGGTAAATGATTATAATTTCTGGCACAAAACATTCATTAATATTTATAAAAGCCACATGAATGGAAAAGTGAAAGAACTTTTCCTCAACTATGTCTAAAACTACTCAGAGAACGAGTTTCGTTATCTGAATTTAGACTATTGTTATTGAAGTTGATTCTATTATTGTGAAGTGAATTTAATTATAAACACCACCATATCAACATTGTTTAAAACTGAAAAATAAAAATAATAAACTAGTTGCAGTCGAGCCACATTGTAAAGGTGATCGCCTAGAGAAAATATCGTACACGCCCAATAATGCCCGGAAATATCTGTATATAAATGTGCAACACTTTTTAATTGCCTGATCGAAGCAACAGTTGCGTTTAATTTTAGAAACAAAAAAAACTTTCGCCATGTCAAATAGTCTACAATTTAAAAGCGATCTTCGCGAAATGCAAATTCAACAGCATATAATAAGTAAATACGGCAAGTGAACTGATTTTATTTCTCTCATCGAATTAACCTCATTTTTCATGATCACTGAACTTAATTAAAACACATGATCATCGCGGCCATCAATTGGCTTACCTCTGCTTTTATTGATTTCACACAGAAGAAGAAGTTCTGTGTAGTAAACTTGACCGAAATTTAATGAACCTTATTTCAATTTCTTCGACATTTATTTGTTCAGTGTGTTTTATAAACTGAAGCGAAGAAAATGAAAAATGATAGCTGACCAACAATTTTGGCTGCGTTATTTTCGTCTTTTTATGTGTGTATGATCAATCGATCGTTCAGTTTCACGTCAAAGAAAATTGAGGGAATATTACATGTTTGCCTGGTAGTGTAGAAGAGAAAAGAAACAAAATCGAGAATAAAGAAGATCGATCGACGAGTGAAATTAGATACTCACCGCAAAATAACAACTCTTTTTTATGAAAGAAAAACCAGGTTGGGTCAGCCGAGTGCATGCCACATTTAGTTCTAATCTGATCTCTGCTGTGTGTTGAGAAGAAGAACCAACTTCAATCATTGACTGACATGACAAACTTAAAGAGAAGTACCAAGAAAATGATAAGTGGTTTCTAAAAACAGGTTTCTACACCTAGACTCGATCAATTAAGCGCGGTGTAGCAATGTAGAAATACATACACAAAGGATTGCAACTCGCGATCAAATTGACATAAAAAAAACAAAGAACAAAAAAGAAAAACAAAATCTAAATTTATACCGATCGTTCACATGGGTTCAAATGGGATGACATGGATAATTCAAACGCATCGTAAATCTTAGGCTGCTTTTTAGTGTGATACAATAGCTAAACGAGTAATAAACTTTATATTGCTTTTCCTGAAATTGTTAAAATAAAACCAAATTAACTAGAACCACAAAGTGCGAGTAAGAAAGAGAAGCGGGACAAAGCGTGTACATCTTCGTCAGCCATTGTAGATTAATTTATAGGAAAGGTTAGAGGAGGCGGCAAGCAAAAGATCATTCACCTTATCCAGTCTGTGTTCTTTCGTTCTTGTCGTGCTCTGTTCAGTTCTGTTCTGATCTGTATATTCACAATGTCCGGCTGATGCTTTGAGTTTTTGTTTCGTTATTGATCGTGTGTCTGCTGTTGTGTTAGTCATATGTTTGGCTTTTGTTTGAGCAAGTTGCGTGATCATATTTCCCAGCCGTAGCAGAAAGACGTTAGTACACAGCGGATATTTTATTACGTGAAAATATTATTAATTAAACACCTCTGAAATTCTGTTAAATGGTTAAAGAACTTTTCTAAAAGCAGTGTGGTGTCGACGATCAGAAACCATCGGCTAATTTGACAAGTGCGTGGGATCGGTTTATGATCTTGTGTCTTTTCCCCCAATAAAAAATAAATGAATTTCGCGATCGAGTTTTATATCGAATTTGTTAAATATTGCTGTTTGAGTCATTGGGGTCTTTGAGATTGTGGGCATTAATTTAATCACACACATGTTTGACATAATAACAAGAAATAAAAAATCAAAATCCTGTTGGACAGCCATAACGGAACCGTAAACTTTAACAAAATGTTATAAATATTTTCTGTCGTTGCCAATATATTTGGAAATTTGTATTTATTTTCAATGGATAATCGTAAATCTTTATAAGTTGAACGGAACTGTCCAGAAATAAATTCTCTGTGTGGATATTAAACCAAAGTTTATTTGCTGTAAGATCATTTTCGACGTGTGATTATTTAACATGGAATGATCCTTCGAAATTTCACGTATTTTTGAGTATTTAAATGAGTAACTTGAAGAATGTTTAGGCTAATTGAAAGTGATCTCAAAACATGGTCTTCTCTCGTTATACTCTATTTTAATCTTGAATAAGGTTAAACGGTATTTACTAAAATGTAAGGTTAAGTTTATTTGTTCTACCTCGACATCACAACACCTCAATTTCCCCTCTCTTAAAACCGCTCTAAACCATAACAAAATAACAGTCTGTTATCAAATCCGTGTGTTTTAATGTCGTTTTCATTCTCTGTCCTTCATTTCAGTGTGATATATCTTGAGATTCCGACTTAAAGATCAGATAAATTTGTGTCGGCCAAGAGCTAGAAGCATCGAAAATCTGAGCCAGAGTGAAACTGCTGCCCATAAAGATATCATTAATACCTGCATCATACGTTTCTCATCTCAAATACATTATCATTTTAATCGCCACTTTAACTTGAACGGACTTAAGATTCGGACAGTATCAGTAAGAGGAGGCCGTTAAATGGTTATAATAATGATTAAAAGAAGAAGTCAGCACTAGCAGAAAACTGAACAAAAGAGAAGAAGCAGAAGAAGAAACCGTAAAAGAAAAAGTGAAACTAGTCTATATTGGTGAACAATTTGATTATTGGGTATTATTGTTTTGTTATATGGTAAAAGTAGAATCTGGAGTAAAAAAGAGTTTGACGAAGAAAGAAAGAAGAAAAAGAGAGAAAAGAGTTCGCTCGTGTTATAATCAGTTTGTTATACTTTTCACGGCTGTTAACTGTGCTTCAAGTGTGTGTTTAATAAATATACTTCAGTGTATGTGCATGTGCCAATTGTGGAAAAACAGAGCCCCACTCTATATTGGATTTGGATAAGAAAAACCCAACTTTAAACGGCGTTCATTGATTTCATAAATCGAATTCAATTATTGTTCATCACCGTTCCATGTGACTAATTCCACAAACATGTTGGATCGTGAACCTGTAAGTATTGGATGATTTTTTTTTGTTTTTGAGAAAGAAAAAATGCACATTTTGTACAGAAAAAACGATTAAAATGTCATTGAAAAAGGAGATTCTTTATCGAGATTTATAGGCTATAAGATGAGTATTTTAGCGAGACAAGTCCGGATTTAGAGGTTAAATCTTATGAAACTGAATGATTTGTTGGACGAGATAAAAGTATGCCAAAATAAAGCGGCTTATCTCCAAGCTCCAAACACGGATTGGAACTGAAATGATATAATAATAAATTGTATTTGTTATCACACACTGGTCAATCAGGTATTCGCTTTAGAATTAGCCGAGAGAATTCCTCACAAACCGGTTATCTCGAACTGTTAGTTGGCGAATTATATAGTTTAATTAGGTCGTTTGCTCATATATTTTCTATATATTTATGGAAATAGTTTAGATAAGCAAAAGTAAAAGGTGTAAAAAAATTAGAGACTTCATATTTTACTACTTCCTGATCTCCCTTTCTGCAACATTGTTTTCTTTAATGCCAAACAGTGATGAAAAGATTGAGAGTCTCTAAAATATTGCTATTTCTTAAATGCATACAATGTTTTAGCATTTGCAAATTTACCATACAATGGTGTATTTATTCAGTACGATCAAACAGAGGTTTAATGTTTGCAATTAGCTGGATGTAGTGGATATTGGCTGAATATGGATTTATGGTCAAGGAATGTAAGCAATTTCCTACGGTTTTATTGCCAGTAACTAAGAATAACTTGACCTCTCTCCATGTATCTTTTTATCCTCTTCTCTTGGTTATAAAAAGTACACTCCTATTTCAAATCATGAGTTACTTACGTGACTATTGACGGGCAGATGATTGACCGAACTCAAGACACTGTCAATTCTTAGGTACGAGTTCAAGGCCTTTGAATCTTTACCATTTTCTTCTCTTAGATAAAAATTGTAACTTTTCACAATTACGTTTATGAGATTGGGTAAATTATAGTGTTTTATTGCTTGCTTATTATCCGCCAACGTAATCTTTCTTGCTTCTCTCTTTTATAGAAATTGCGCTCAAAACCACATGTACGACAGGCTTCGTTAGGTTAAGTAGAAATGAATAGGTTTCGCGAAACGGCGACGACGTCCGTCCTTGGCTAATGGGTAGAGGAAATTGGTTTCAATTAAGAAAAATAAATCTGGTGGGCAAGCCAAGTAATAATAAACCGATTAACATGAATCGTATTCTTGTCTCGGGGGGCTTATTTCTATGGTTAGATTATAAACGGAAAAAATTGGAATTATTTATTAATTTAAATAATTTTTGCATGTTACATAATATGTACTAATATTTATTCTGTCGAAGAAGTCTTATAGAACAAGAAAGATTTTCAACCTATATGGTAGAAGGCAGTTTTCGTTATGAACGATTCACTTTACTACCCAATGATTTAAAATTAAATGTAAAGTTTTAAAAAATGGAAATATCGGATCTTTCTTTGAAACAGCTGATTTTGCGAATGAACACCTACTATTTCAACAATGTGCAAGTGAGAGAGGATAGATATAATTCTCTCTCTATCATCCCATTATTGGTGAAAATGAAATAGGAACAAGAATTGGTTATGTGTAAAAAGACTTTAATTTTAAATATAATGATAATGATAATTAATGAAATGTGTTTTGAAGTTATTGTGTTAATTTATTTAGCAATGCATAAAGTCTTGTATAAATCATAGTTGATAAGCGCAATTCATCACAGAAGCATTCATTAAACATTCACGTTTTATTATCTTATCAACTTATTTGTATAAATAACTATTGAAATTGTTATATAATTGATCATTAAACCTTTTTTACAGTTATTTGGTTCTTTTTCGTTTAAATTATATAATTATTAGTTAAATAAGAGAATTGTCTCTGATTTTGAAATAGAATCTAATATCATGATGTGCATTAACAATGAAAAGAATTTCTCATTTCATTTTCTCGCCAAATGTATCTTAATGAACACAGACAGTAAGTGCGGGGAATAGACACAATGAAGCATTTCAAGAATTTCGCGGTTACGAAATTGAAAGCTTCTATTATAACCAGTACGTGTAATTATTATTCGATTAATTTTATTTATACCCACATGAATGTGGCCTAAGAGACTGTTCGCAGTGAGTGTTGCATAATAATAGAAAAATTCCACAATTAAGGCGGTTTTGCATGTAATTTACATCTCTGCATTAGCAGAGGCAGTGTGTTCTATCCGATAATTGGCCTGATGGAGTCTAAGATATTGATATACGTTGTGGAATTGTGGGGGGTTTCACTTACAGTTAGATATGATGTTTATTGGTATTCTATTAATAGAGAAATGGTATGATTTTAATGTGATTTTAATTGGGCGATAACGTACAGGAGATTTGTGCTGGTATTGCATTGGACAAGAAGAAACCAGTAAGAGAGTACGAGATGGAGAGAAATCGTTAAAATGAAATCTCCATCCATTTGGTTCATCATAAGGCTGGCTAAAAATAATATGTGCATATAAAGAGTAGTGATCGCTTTTCTTTGTTATGATTCAAGATTAGTAGAAAACAGATATGACTTAAGATGAGAGAGTATAATGCGCTAATTAATGAGTTGTTTATATTGAGTGATTAAGTGTAACTAATGATTAAAAATTGGGCATTAATCAGCTTGTATGTAATCAGTAATCACACAGATTTGTAGCTTCCGGGACTAATTGCGAACTTCAATAGATCATTGAACCCTCATCTCAAATTGTATTATCGTAGAGGTTAAATAAAATGTCTTGATCTTGTACCCAAGCCTGTAAAGGCCAATTCTCCGAATGGCCATGTCAGTTTTCATTAGCGACTTGATTGAATGGTTGTTAATGGTCATATCATAGCATATTAACCGTTTATTTTCATCGTGATATAGGCATAATAATATAAGAAAAAAGTTACCGTAATAGTTTAGGTATATAAACGACTAATCAACCATTTCCCTACTAAATTCTGGTTTGGTCTCTAAATCCGTGTTTTGTAATAAAATTTAAATCTGGTTTCGTCTAAGACTTTAAGAAGTGGTCTATTTAAGTCTTTAAGTTCCCGACCACACGATTTTCTTAATTAGCACCTCCAAATTGTGACACTATTATAAAACAAAATACTTTATTTAATTCCTCTTATTTTTTAACATAAATTTTATTATGTTGTTTACTTGATTTCTTAATGTTAACTTCTTGATTTTTTATTGATTTTTATTTCTGAACTTTTTTGGTA
Organism: Clogmia albipunctata; assembly: GCA_001014945.1. Classification (NCBI taxonomy): domain Eukaryota; kingdom Metazoa; phylum Arthropoda; class Insecta; order Diptera; family Psychodidae; genus Clogmia; species Clogmia albipunctata. The sequence goes on from JXOV01026381.1 coordinate 54,288, forward strand.
TGAAATTCTGAATTGGAATTTATGAACTTTTACAGGACTGGCAATATAATCAAAATCAAATATATTTGGTACTGTTTTTATTCACTTTCTAATTAACTAGCATGAAATGAAGCTCTTATGATAATGACTGAGTTTGTGAAACATCTTGAATTGAGGCCCTACTAATTAAGCTGAGCCACCACAGATGTGTGCCATGGACAGGAAAATTTTTGGAAATTGTGCCACACTTCAGCCATAAACAATAACACCTCAAGTTTGTAGATTTTCCGGTCTAATTACTGGATTAAATGTTACCCAGTGTATGTTTGTCTGTCGGTGTATATAGTGAAGAACGCCTTGAAGTTTAGTATTTCACTCGTTTTGCTTAAAAAGTGTTACACATTTATTCAAATACTGAATGATTAATCGTTTTGTTTTATATTATAAAAAATGGGCCTAATTTAAATTCAAATTTAAAGTGCTTACGCTCGTAGACCGAAAATGGTTTGATTTTCGTCAGCAAAAATAATACTGCTATGTCTTATACAGCTTAACCCTGTAGTTACCAGGCGAGTCTGCCATCTTTAAGCAATAATATATAAAAGACGAAACAATTTTTAAAATATTATTGATGGCTTATGCTTATTTTGTGCTGAAGGTGTCTGATTAGAAAAAAAATTATACTGAAAACACCTTATGGGGCCTGAAGGCCCGTTTACTTTAGATTGTTTCATAATTCTACAAATATTGTAATATAATAATAATTTTCTAAATTATATAGAAATTTTAGGCATTACCGGGTTAAGGAACAATATGTTGTAAATATTGCCAAGTTCTCTCTCTTTCTCTCTAACTCCCTGGCTCGGCATGTGTGACAGAAACACGAGTTTCAAATTATCAATCGTCAACGTTGTTATTTAACTAAACGTGCATATATCATCATTAATATTAATGTTGGTACTCTATTTTCTAAATCACTTCCATCACGTGTCTAAGCCAGGCCTTTCTTCCACCTCACCTAATATACCAGACGAATTGATTTTTGGCTCTACGTGTCGTCCTCGCATTGGAAATGGCAAAGAGACACTGTGTGTAGGCGTGTGGAGGGTGTTGCCTGAGCGCGATGGTGTAATGAGGTTGTGAGTTAAAAGCAATACAATCAGGAAGACGACTGTGTTGTGGACTGCTTTAAGAGGAACGCGCTAACTGGGACAGGGACGCTTTTAAAAGTGATTGACGGTGATTAAGTGGATTGTGTTTGTACACACGAAAATGGATTGTAAAATTACTTGAAAATGCAATAACAGCTAATTACTGTGATTCATTCCGATTAAATAAAGTAATACAATGAACAAAATAGAATGTAATAATTGATAAATGATTGCGAAACACTTTGAGACATTGTCTGAATATATCATCCATTTTAATTAATATTTTCTAATATAAAATATTAATAAAAATGTCATTATTTAAACCGTTTTTCTAACAACTTATCACTTGAATTAATCAAATTGGCAAATATGTATAATATGAATATTCTCTTGTCAAACTCATGTAGCTTAGTGTTTTGATGAATTCTTTGAAGTTGAATCTTTAAAATTGGTAATATGTAGAGAACCAAATTTAATTTATGTTAATTTATTTTAAAATGCATAAAATCTGGAATAAAACATAGTCGATAGCATTATAAAACACACTCACCTTCCTTAAAATACGCGCTATGTAATTGTATAAATAACTATTACAAATAAAGTTAAGAATATTTTTCTAATTGCCTTTTATGATTGATGACAAAAATCTCATTGTCTAAAGGGAAAAGAATCGTTACGGTAATTAATATTTCAATCATCATTCAGGATTTCCATAACCAATAAATCACTCTTTTTTATTGAAATTCTATTTGCAGATTGGATAATCAATATGCTTTTTCCTCGATTTATTATTAATTGTTATTTGATTTTAGTTTGCTATTCTTGTAACAGTCTTGACCTCCACAGCCTAGTATTTCCTCTCTATATCACACTGGTTTTGGTAGATGGAATTTAGCAGATGAGCTTTGTAAATGTTTGAAAAGCTTTATAGTGGCAATGACGTAAATCTAAAAGTGATGTTGGCAACAAAAAAAAAGTACGAGCGATTTCGGAGATCTGAAACAGAGACGTCATTTGGAATTCTATTATTATAGGCCAAAGCCGAATTCAAGTTCGGCTCCAATTGAGCAATTTTAGGCAAAATAATACACGATGATTTGTATATAAAGTTGCGAATATTTCATGGCCTTAACACATAAAATTATAAGTTGGAGACAAATGAAGATGGGCCATCAATAATCGGATAATGTTATCGTTATTAGTTATTAATCATATCGGTTGTTTCATTTGATTGTTATAGATTCGATTGTAGGGTTACTGGGATAGTTTTTTCGCAATTTGTTTAGCATAAATAAGTTTGGCTGATTCCGTCGCAAAAAGATTATAGCCAGATTATTCGTATTACGATTCAGTGGATTTGAATTGGAAGTGAATGGAAAATATGAATGAATTAGAGTCTATTGCTAGAAGGAGGTTAAATATGTATATATAGAAACAAGAATGGAAAACTACATAGAATGAGCAAAAATTTTCCTATGATGTCTTGTTTACTTTCTATATGGATAACATGACGATAATTCGTGTCATATTGCAATTATGCCATTATTGCTGCAATAAATCTAATAGAAATTAGATGTACATAGACAAATTTAAATAAAACCGTTTCATTAAAACTTTTCTCCAACTGACAACGCTGTACGCCCATGGTGTATTAATAAATTACATATTATTCGCTCATGTTACATGAAATTGAGAGAGAAAGAGAGATATTGAAAATAGCCCACCTTTTACCACGATATATGGAATTTTGCGATATATATATAAATAACCAACTTATATGTATTTCTATTGATATAGAGGTTTTGACACAAAACATGTTCATGCGTTGCGGTTGTTCAACAAGTGCAATTTATTATTTTGTGTAGTGCTCAATCTCATGATATTTCCATTCTCGAAACAGCCATCAGCCATACAATAATTCCGATCAGAGAGGGATGATGAAGAAAGCCGGAGAATAATAAATCACACAACCCACCACTATAATATCGTCGCGGTTTATTCATATCAGTAGCTTGTTCGTTTATTCGTTCCTTTTTCGCGTTTTATGATGTCAACAAGATGAGAAAAGTTTGGGCACGTTTTAGTAAAACCACTTCCATACTTAGTATCAATATTTATTTATAACACAAGGACGGAAAACTAACCATATTAAAGACAAGAGGGGATAGGGTCACGAGCCTGTTGTTGTTCGGCCTTTTATCCAATAAAAATATACCCAAAATAAAGTTTAATCAAATTATGGAAGCATAATTCAATTGTGAGATAAATAATACTATTAAGATCTAATTTATTTGAACGTCTCAATATTGTTATCTGATTACTATAAATTAACCTCAATTAGGATTATAAATCACAATTTCCGCATCTCCGAGTGTTTGTCATTATCGTTAGTCAGTGTAAAATATGAAAGCGACTGATTAGAACGGAAAAGATTAAAAAGAAGCGCGTCATGCCAATAAAATGACTTTTTATTTTTGACCTACCTCAATAGAAATTCAAAACATAGAATTGTTTATTGCTGCTAATTATAATTTTATTAATTGAAAGCCGTATCAAAGCAACTGGTGTTTACTTTCGCTTGTAGCAATCAATCAATTGCCATAATCCGCAAAGGCAGTCAAAGTTCGCCTCGCCGCTGATTAAAATTGCAAATTACAAATTTAAACACTCGGTTGTCATAATTAGCTCAAGCAACGACATCCACTGGATACTACTTTCACTTTGGCGAACTCAGAATCATTTTACCCATAAATATAAATCCAATGAGCAGGAGATTTGAAAACAACCCAATCGATTTTTGCAACTATTTATTTCCCCGGTTGCCTATCACCGAAACCAATCATTATTAACCTTCTAATATTAATAAAACTCCAATTAATATTGGCTGCCTCAAAATCTTTCTTTCGACTTTTGCCAAATGTTATAATGAAATGGTCAGAGACCGCGAAAAAGCCGCGCGATTGATTGTAATTTTAGAGAAGAACTATAAGCGGCCAGCCATCAATTATGATTTACGTGTTAACAGTCGCCAATCTTTAATTTCATAGCCCATAGATAATGTACAAGAAACGGACAATTTCTTCCATGGTCCGGTGTTTCGGACAACGAAAGTGGGAAAGTTTCTCTTTGTCGATTCCAGTTTCCAATGGACTTAACTGCACCGCACGCTAAGAAAAGGAGGTCGATGAGCTGAGTGATGGGTTTTCAAAGTGTTTAATGATCTCTAAAAAAGGTTAATGATCACTCGTGATTTGGAAATTGCAAATTTTTAATTTGTTAGAAAATTCTTTACTGTTTTGTATATAATCTTTTGAAAAAGAAAAACTTTTTTTATAGAAGGGACATATACTCATTTTAAATAGAATCTTTATTCAGTTTACTGTCCTAACCGGTCGATGGTTTAAAATTAATTGTACATTTTTTGTATTGAACATATCAGGCCTACTTTGAAACTACTAATTTTGCGAATGAACAATGACTATTTAGACAAGAGAGCTGATATTTCTTTATTCTTATTCCGTAAGTGCAGGGATGGAACAGAAACAAAAAAATGATCATGTTTGATAAAGACCACAATTTTAAATTTGAATTTAAGAAAAATGCGTTAAATATTGTATAAAACACTGTCTAGAATTGTTAATTGTCACACAGGCATTCTTTTAAATACTCGCTACGCTCGTGACTATAAAAAACACTAGTTTTTAATTTTGTCCCAACTTATCGACCTATTTGTATAAATGTCTATTTAATAGGATTTTTTCTATTTTTTAACGGATTAAATATCCGTTAAAATAGTATATTTCGATACAAGTGCTGTAATAACTGATTTCATGTATATCGAACGCTATTTTGTGTAATTCTTAAGAAAATATCAGTTGATCAATAATTGCTAATAAAAACGTTCGCAACGGTTTTTTTTTCAAATCGTGGATTCAATGTATATAAGTACGACAGTGTGATTATTAGAGTGAGATGAGAATACTCATAACGAAATGGTTTTGTCAACAATATGTATTTTCATTAAATTGGTGACAATTTGAATGCAAATTTTGAATTATTTCAGCACTCCGTGCAGAAAAGTAAACCGTTACAGACCCAATTTGCTTGAAGAAAAATCTACTTTGCGATACGGAATTGCACAAACTTATTATTATTATATATATATATATTATAACTCCTCAATTTTTTCATAAACAATTCTATCCCAACAAAGCTTGAATTTTATTGATTCATGACAATGATTTTTATATTTTCACGTTGTAATTTGAGCTATTTGTTGTTCACGATGTTGGTGGTTAATGATTATGTTTGTCATCTTGGCTTACCCAATACCTAATCGTCTAATTAGCATAAATTACAGTGATAAATTCTTATGTAATTAATAAATGCCTATTTATTATTAGTTAAACCTAGTCATTGGGGTCTCGTCACAATAGAATTTGTCTATGTCACAACCGACAATAATGCATTTTAATTGCATTTCAGCCACATCATCAACATTATAACATGATTCAGATCTACGCCAAAAGCGTACAATGAACCATTATGAAATAACCCATTTTATGTTTGGTAATTGGGCATGTTATACTTATACCCCCTCATTTCAACAGTCTCGGTAGCAAATGGTTTGGTCTAGAATTAGATTTTTTAAGTAAATAATAAAGAAACACTGAATAAAAGGCCACTTTTTCAATTACCGTAATTTAGTGAGCTATAAACAAACTCTTCTATTGCTCGTATTGTTTAGAAATTAACCTTGCTCCTACTTTCATCTTTAAATTTAGAAAAAATGAAACCTCATTAACAAAATGGAAACTATACAAATGAAATTTAATTTAAAAGAAAATAAATATTTTTAATCTTAATTATATAATGTTATTTCAAACTGTGTGTAATCAGAATTATATGAATAACTTTTATACCATATACTTGTTATATAACACATTATATTATATTTATTATATAGTTTATTTTCAATTTTATGAACATAAAAATAAATAATGTTTCAAACAACGTGTGAGAAATCGTACCGTAATTAAATACGAGAAAAATTTTATAAAACGAATGAAATGAGTTTTAAAAATACATATAGTACGTTTAATTATATTTTCATCCAGTTATTTTACAAAATTTTTTATAAAATTTTATACACTTCACATAACTTATTTTCTTTTTATTCGAGAAAAATAAGAAGTTTAAAATAAGAAACAACATCATACTAAATCATGTTGATACTAACACAATTAAGGAAATAAACTGTGAAGCTGAAAGAACTTCCGATTTCAATTTTCCGATAAATCCCGGAAATAAGGCACCATTCTCTCTGACAATAAAAAAAAATCGTAATGGCGTTGATAATTTAAACCTCATTTGATAACCAGAATCAATATTGAGTAAAATTGAGTTTTGCTTCTAAGCTAAGTCCTTAGATTATAATAGATTGTTATATATTTTTAGGAATTTATTTGTAGTACAAAACAAAGTAACAATTTTGTGTATTTACACGATTTGTTTGTATGGGGGTATAGGAAAATGTATATTTCAACAGTGTTTAAATATGAACCACTTTCAAAAAGATATATTGACTACTAAATATATAGATTTTTCAATAGAATTATAATTTTTTTTTAATAATTTAAATCAATGAATGTTCTTTAAAGTATGATTTGCAAACTTTCTTTTAATTATAAGTTACGTGTGTTTTTTCTTATTTTAACCCAAATATTATTTCTCATTTTAGGTTCAAATCGATAATGATAAATGCCGGCGAACGTCGAGGGAGCCGAGATTATCCGGATCAAGAATCGACTTGTCTTCGTTATGCGGCTCGGATCGGACGACGTCTTCCAATAGCGGGTCAACGGCGAATTCGTCCTCGCGAAGGCGAAAGGTGGACGACCCCTACAACAAATACCCTGCACCGATGACAACATCAGGTCAGTCCTAATTTCATTGATTTTTGTTCATTCCTCCTTTTTTTTCTCTTCCAATACTCATGTATAGTTTGATTACATTTTGTATATCTGTGTTAGTTGTGCCCCCTTTTTCTGAAGCGTTCCGTAATTCCTGATTTATTGCCAATATATAGGAGCTGGTTCCATGATAAATAGATTTGTTAGGCTATACCGGCCAAAAGTATTGTTGTCGGTTTTATTTGTTATTTTGCAATTGTTGCTGTGAAAACGCAACCAAGTTTCATGTCACCAGACAATTTACGGTGGCCCCGGCCAACCCCATTCCCAAAACCCGATCTTCATGCTGCCACTGCTGCATCTTTCGGCGTTCGATTGTGCAATGTTGACGGTAATCAGAAAAATTAAACGACTGTTAAACAAATAAGAATAGTTTATTGATATCGAACCTTATCACTTCTAATAATTTTTTAATTGCAAATTTTCAATTTTTTACCGATCAATTCGGTTTATGAACTAAGTTTTAAGGATATTTCTTTATAACTATTGTATTTTAGGACGACCATTAAAATCCCACTGATTAGAATTATAACAGCAATTTTTAATGAAAAGTGTATTTTTGAAAATAAATCTTTCCAAAAACAGCTTTTCCTGATTTAACAAGTAAATAAAAAAGGAAACTCAAATGATGATAAGTCAGTAAGGTTTCGCAAAAAGTGAATGAAATAATAATGATTGCATTTACTGCCACTTGGCTGTCTGATGTTATTTGAATTTAGGAACAGGGAAATATTTGGTTTGAAATAAACTACGAAATATTTTCTAGAAATTTCAATATCATTTACTTATTTAAAAAATGACCAAGTTATAAAAGTTTTATAGTATGAAAACCAAAACCTTGGGGACACCAGATAGAGTATAGTTCTATAGTATTTTAGATTGTTAATAAAAACATTATTTTCTAATTAAATGCTATTTGTAGTACTAGTTGTTCAAAACTCTTCTAAATTTATGTAAAGACGTCTAAAAATTAATAAATATGAGAATAAACAAACTAACAAGAAATTGGTTTATCTATTTATATTTCAGAGGCCCTGATGCATTATGGTGATCATTTGTCGGAGTACGAAAAGCAGGAGATTGAAAAGTATTCTGAAATCTGGTACCTGGGCCTGTGCTCATTTAAAATTAACGCCAAGCCCAATACTGTCCTCAATTGTGGTTACGATGACGACAACGGCAGCTATAATGAGGTAAGTTGCGAATATATTTTTACCATCCAAAACTTATTTTCACGCTTAACCATGTTTAAAGGTTCCTTACGACCACATCTCGTACCGGTACGAGATTTTGCAAGTGATCGGAAAGGGGAGCTTCGGTCAGGTGATTCGCGCCCTTGACCACAAGACCAACCAACAAGTGGCCATAAAAATAATTCGTAACAAGAAACGCTTCCATCAGCAGGCGCTAGTCGAGGTGCAAATATTAGACGAACTGCGAAAAAAGGACACCGAAGATTCTCACAATGTCATCCACATGCTCGACTACTTTTACTTTCGAAATCACCTCTGCATCACATTTGAATTAATGAGGTGAGTGAAATATTAAGAGAGAGAGTAGCGAAAACCCACAAATAGAACGGTTATGAACTTCCTTGACTTTGCCAGAATTTCTAATTCTGCATTTCTATTTAAATTGGTAATTTTAATTAGCATAAATCATGAAAAAAGGGGAGATGAATGTAAAACTTAATTGGATATTCACCATTTAAATTAAATGAAATAAATTAAAAGTTGTATTGAAACAAGTTATGAATTTGCGCTAAATTGAAACCAGATCAAAAAACGAGTTAGTTAATAAATTAATGTAATTTAACAAGAAATATTACTTTAGCAGTTCCTAAACTGATTTTTTTGTTAAAAATATATACGTAATTTATCGGGAAATTTAATTAGTCGGTTTAATTAATTTTTCGAACACCTTATTAAAATTTCCTGTTATTATCATATACACGCAAATTATTTAATCATTTGGCAATAGTATTAATAAATCAAAATAAATATAATTCGATAATAATAGCGAAAAATAGCTCTGACGTCATATCAAGTCATTCACAGCCATAAATAGTTGGATATGGAAATCCAAAATCAATTTAATTAAGGATAACAATACGTTTTGACGATATGCTTCCATTTGAGGAAAATAATATCAATTGCAAGAATAGTGAAAAAATTTGTTTGATTGGTGAATGAAATTGAAGTAATCAATGGACTGATTCTAGTAGTATAGTGGGATGATTGATGGCTGGGTATTGTAATTGTATAAATATTTTACGTATAAGGTAAAAGTGACTTGGCGCAATTTTATGGCAAGGCCGTTACCGGTAATCCGTGCTCCGCGATTTGAATTGCTGCTGCTCTGTATCAAGTTCAAGTTCATTATATCCATTGTTTGAGCAGATGACATGTACAGGCTGGTAGGTGACAGTGCGAGAGAGCCATAGTACCATAGAATGCGTGTGTAACGTTTTTATATCTTTGCTTTATATTATTTCCTGTTTTAGAGACCAGGGATTATTATTGTATTTCCTGTCAATTATTTAAGTTGACTTGTCATCATTTGTTCAGAGGTATATTTTTATTCAACTGAAGAGCTAATTTTAGATATCTAACTTATATTATGCAGGTTGTATTTTAAGACTGTAATGTAGTTCTAATTATAACTTCTTGGAAATGTGGGGGTCGTCGTTGACAAGAAAGAAGAGAAATGGAACTGCGGAAGAAGACAACTTTTTTCTGATGTGATGTATAATTGTCAAATTCTAGTGCACGACAATAAATTGGCGAAAGAATGTGAATTAGAATGTAGGACAGGCTTTTTGTCTCTTGTCCAAAATATGCTTACATATTTTATATTGTCAGCCTATGTGCTTCTGGTCGTGGCATTTCAAACACGTGTAAAAAATCAGGTTTTGCCCCCTTCTAATATTTCTACTTTCTAGCTTATTTTCTCTCCGGCAATATATCCCTACTTTTGTCATAATCCTCCACCCATTCAGCTTTGAATTGCCAAAATTTAAATACAACCGTTTCGGAGTGACGTGTCAGGAACCAGTAGCATTTCTTGTAAATTACACTCTTTTACACCAAAACAATAAAAGGAACCCACCAACAATTGTATTGCAAGAGTTGGGGGACTTGACGGTAACCAAGAAAAGACCATTCAATGGGAAGTCGTCCCCCCAAAAAATGAAGTAATCAGTGCACTATCCAAAAATTCGGTTGTTTACTCTAGTTACCGGCAAAATGGCATTATTCCAATTCCAACCCCACTCTGTGATTTGTCAACGTATCGTTTATTTAAATTTATGTTTAAATTCTTGGAGGCATATCATTTATCGACAATCGCTCGCCCCCTCCCCTCTCCTCCACGTACCCATTGTCGTGTGGTTGTTTGCCCGAATAAATATACAGGAAAAACAACACAAGTTTTGACATGCAATAAAATATTAGAAATGTGACATGTAAAAGAATTAGCTAAACTCCAGGAAATTATATTGGAGCTCTAATGTAAATTTATGGTCTTTTAAGTAACAACCGGCTAGACATAAATAACATTGGTAATACCCCACCACTTCTTCTTCGAATAGAACTAACGCTCTCTATTCTCTATTATCCCCTTAATGCACACCCACTTTCCAGGACTTGTTTGGTTCGGCTCACTCCAGCAAGATGATGCAAGAAAGTGTAATAAAAATCAATTAAATTTAAACTTTTCGCAGAATAGGATGGCGATCGATAAAATGAAATACAAGTGATTTGAGCTCTTCTTGTTAAGATCTTATTTATAGTTTTATTCGTGTTTTCTATTAAATATTGTTCCGAAAAGCTTATTGGTAGTTTTAATAGTTATTCAAACAACGCGTTGAAAAATGGACCATAATTAAACACGAATAAAATTCTAGAAAATGAACTCATAGAGTTTCATACGAGTACAAAACATTTTTACAAGTCACATATTTATATGCAATTTATTCGCAAGATATGAAATTGAACTCTACTTAATTAACGCGATAAATTGAATCTTTGCTTAACATAAGTAACCCGAATGCACTTTTATGAGTTTTTACATTTCTAAATGACCACCATGCGGACTAAACGAAATTATATAGTAGGGTTTAAGAGAAATAATTATTTAACCAATAACTAGGTATTGTATTAAATATTTTTACTTAGTAGAATAAGAAATATGATAGTCAATGCAAAGAATAGATACCAGGATGCAGGGACTAACAATATCAGGTCCCATCGCCGCCGCTCATGAGGAAGAGTGTATAGGCGTCATAATTACACCATAAGGATTTATGTCGGTTAAAACACTGTCAAGATAAGACACTTATACAATCTCCGGTTGGAAAATCCATGATCCTATATTCCCAACAGAGCAACTCTTATACACCCTACTAAACCTCGATCTGGAATGTATCTGCAAGTGGACAAATGAGGGAGACAATCCATAGTAGAGAAGTTGATAATCGAATAAGAAGTACCAATAATCGATTGTAGAGAAGCTCCTTGTATGGCTGTGAAGTGTGAACTATAGCCCCGGGTATGGCTCTAATACTCAACCCAAANTACCCTTTGAAGATACCATGGAACACGGTCCGTCCGCAGAGAACTGTAACGAGAAGAACTGATTTTGNCTGCAAGTGGACAAATGAGGGAGACAATCCATAGTAGAGAAGTTGATAATCGAATAAGAAGTACCAATAATCGATTGTAGAGAAGCTCCTTGTATGGCTGTGAAGTGTGAACTATAGCCCCGGGTATGGCTCTAATACTCAACCCAAAATAATAACGATTTACGATTATCTGCGGGTATTGAAAATTGTATACTCCAACAGTATTTAAAAATTAACGACTTTCTAGAGAAATAGACTAACAAAGGTTTTTTTTCCAAATAAAATTGTATAAAATTATTTAAGTAACTTATGTATTTTTATATATTATAAACTAAAATTGTAATTCGATTTGTTAGGTAAATGTAAGTTAATTGTGATATCTTTTACATTAAATAAATTGTAACGGAATAAATTGAATGAAAAGGGAATTTCTTAATGATAATTTGATACTACTAATTTATTAGGTTGAATCGAGAATGGCCATTAATTAGATTGTAATCAAAATTCGTAAATCTGGTGCAAGGCAAACAATAACCCTCAAAGCGTAGTCTTTGTCCTGATTTAAATCACTAAATTCCTACTCGATTAAGCCCATTGCCATATTTCAATTCAACCTAAAAATATCGAACATATAATTAAAACAAACATCTATTAATTAATTCAATTAATTTATTACGATAATTCTGGTTCTAGGCCAAATATTTAGAGAGAGAGATCAATTTATCGATGTCTGCTTATTAATTATTCCGCAAATTTAATGTCGTTCTGCAAAATGGCTTTAGAGGTAGCCAATTAATTTAGATGTCGTGACTGGCTGTTAAGTAAAGGTTATGCAAAAGTACTCCCAATTAAATTATGATCACGAATCCCAAGTCCTGGAACGACGACGACGAGGCCAACGAGAGAGTCTCAAGAGTTTGACAATATAAATATGAACCCTTAAAGTTGTCGACTCCTACTCTCTGTATTTATTATTTATCGTTTGTTTAGTCAATTATAAAGTCAAATTTACTTTAGTTTAACCGCCACACAAACTTCTCTCTCTTCGCGAAACAGTATTTTGACAAAGTTTAACCATCATTTTATAGCGTTTGCGAATTTCGTTTGAAAATGCCTTTTGGCAAAGTTTACCGTCGTGGCGCTGGCTGTTTGTTGTTGAATAAATTAGTCGATTTTTCGCAAATAGAACTACGTTTAGCGCAAAATTTTAATTTTTATCGCTTTATTTATTTAGGTTTGGTTGAGGTCGGGACAATTCTGTAATAAGGAATTAAAACCGAGTTAAGGGATGAGGTTTAAGAATGAAGGAAACGGTGCCACTGTGTGTCACGTTAAGTTACAGAGAGAAGAAAAGGACATTTCTGGAAAGGGTAAAATTTATTGGTTGTTTCCCAAAAGCTTTATGCCTCTATTAAAAGTATTACAGAGTTTCTTGTCGAGTTGGTTTATTGTTCAAATATTTTTTCTGCAATTTTAAAGCCATAATAAAACCCTGTATGCATACATTTAAAGCTTAAAGAGTATATAATAAACATAAAAAAAATTACTGAATTAAGCAATAAAATTTAATATTTTTAAGAAAAGTGAAAATTATTAATATATTTTGTTCAATTTGCAATCTCTTTATCTTTTAAATGATGAATATTTTGATTCATTTTTGGGTTTTAGAATATTATTACATAATAATTATAAATAAACAAATTTATCTAAGATATGTAGAATAGAATATTATTTATATCGTTTCTTATTTTGGAATGATAAGTAACCTTATTGAATCCCTTTATTCATTTGACCAAATTCTATAAATTAGCTATATGTTAATTGTCAACTATTTTTTATAATATTGTTCAATATTACGTTTAGTTTCAAAATAATCAAAATTCATGACATTCAAAGAGTTTTTTTTGAAAAACAATCAAAGATACCTGTCGTAAAAGGATGAAACACGGGTGTAGTTTGACTTTCTTTTTAAATTTTCTTTAAAATATTTTTAAAAAATTAAATTTTTTAATAATAAAATTACTGATTCTTAAATATTTCTATTTTTCAATAAGTAGGTTCTAATAACTTTTCATCTTCTCTTTCAGTCTGAATTTGTACGAGCTTATTAAAAAGAACAACTTCCAGGGATTTAGTTTGAGTTTGATCCGAAGATTCTGCAATTCGATTGTTAAATGTTTGCAGCTGTTGCACCAGGAAAATATTATCCATTGCGATTTGAAGCCGGTAAGACAAACGATTTACTTACCTTCAAAAACACATGTCAATGCTGATTTATTATTTGCTCTTTCAGGAGAATATATTGCTAAAACAGAGAGGAAGCCTGTCGATTAAGGTTATTGACTTTGGCAGCTCTTGTTATGCCCACAGACGAGTTTATACATATATCCAATCCCGCTTTTATCGAGCTCCAGAAGTGATACTGGGCGTTTCTTATGGACCTGCCATCGATATGTGGAGTTTAGGTGAGAGACAAGACTGTAGTAATTAAACGAGCACTGAATTTCAATAATATTGAAANAGTAACTAAACGAGCACTGAATTTCAATAATATTGAAATGATTGAATAATTTTTGTTCTTTTACTAATTTCAATTATTTTAATCATCTTTAAATCAGGGTAAAAAGCATATGTCTAGAAGAAAATACTAATTTAGAGAAAAAAATTATTATCCCATTTAAAATTTAATATTTTTGTTATTATTGATATTATTTGTCAATTTTAAAATTAATTTAAAACTAAAATTTTTTATTCTATCATGAATTCAATGCCATAACGTACCAATTCAAAAAGTATAATTAAGAATAAGAGCAACTATTAACACATAATCACAATTCAGAAGTATTTAAATATGTATTAATATGATTATTTATTTCTTGTTTTAATTTATGATTTTTAATCATCATAGTATTTTGAAATAAAATTACAGATTCCTTTTTATTATTCTACTTAAGTTCATTTCCTGTACTAATTATTTTAAAAAAATAATACTGGTGTTTGTTTTAATTTGCAAATTACATAAAACATAATAAAATTAGTTGACATCCGAAAGAAAACATTACATAACTATCTCTTGTTTGCTATTCATCTCGATAAACATTTCTCTTCTGAACAGAAGTATTTTTTGAACAAAGTTTTTATAAAGAAAATATCAGATTTCGGCAAAACTAATCGGATATAAAAATATTTACTCTAAATCAAAAAGCAAATATGGTAATATTTATTATGAACTACAGATTTTTTTAGTAATAAATTGTTTGTGATAAGATAAGAGTCTCTTTATTACGTTTAGATAAATTCGAAACAATACGTGTGTAATTTAACTTCGCAAATTAGAGGATTTATATTATTTTTACAGTAATTTCTTATTTTAAATATATTCAGCAAATATGAGTAAAACAATTTTTTAGCTTTCAACCAGATTTCCGAATAAATAACACCTACTCTAAAAATGTTTTGATAATTACAATAGTTTAATACTCTTATTATTAATTAATTTTTCATTAGCTAAGTGTCTCTTTAATTAGTCAATTAATTATAATTGAATGCGATGCAAATCTATATTATTTTTATTTTTTTAAAACTATTCAATTAATATAAGTAAAATGTTTTTTGATATTCAACTGTGGTAATATTTGCTAATAAAATCAATAACAATATTTAGAAATTATTCTTTAGAATTAAATCCAATTTTTTTAATGGCTTCACAATGTCATAAAGACGCCCACATTTTTTAATGTAATTTCATCTATCCTAAGATTATTATTTTTTAAGAGTATTAAAATTAGCAAATTTATTTTTAAAAAACTGGATAAAATCCGTTTATACTGAATAAAATTAATATATGACAGGATATCGATGACGTTAACTTATCATAATTTCCACGCATTTAACTAATCTTAAAATTAAGAGGCAATGGATTCATCCTTATACGAAATTCAATTCAATTAATCGTCAGGCCATATGGGTCTATTTAGAAATTTCACAATTATCTGCTAGAATTTATCTTAAATATCTTAACATCCATTTTGGTTCAATTTAAGACAATCGAACAATCGACGAATAAATTCAATAAGATATTAATTAACATTGACAAAAGATCCTTGGCATAGATTTATTTTTATATAGAGACAGATAATAAAGATTAACTAAAAAAGAACAACTTTATAGTACTGGTAATCCTATTTAAGGACATGGCTCTAAGGCTCGTCATAATTGACGTGAACGGAACTGAGCACGCAAAAGGATAATTATACAATGACGTAGTTTTTCGCGTTGTTTCGATGCTATTTTGGATTGGTTACACCGCAATTACCACACCACAAATAGGCTAATTCTGTAGTTAAACAAATCATATTTTGGTCCCAATAAAAATTTAATTGTGCCTCCCATTAAAAAGCAACTGATATTACTATTATTGTCTTTGGACTAATTTAACGCCTTTGTGGCCAAATTTGAGTTTTTTGTGATTTACATCGTTTTTTTTGGAACCACCATTGTATAGTTCCAGTTATATCTGGGATTGAATCCATTCTATTTAATAGCTTTATACACGTGTAAATAATGGAACTTATTTTTAGACTATATCTAATTAAAATTTAATTATCTGTACAGGATGTATTCTAGCGGAATTGTATACGGGCTTACCACTGTTCATGGGCAAGGATGAGGTGGAGCAGTTGTCATGTATTATGGAAATAATTGGTCTGCCACCGCCAGACTTGGTGAACTCGTCTACACGGAAGAGCACCTTCTTTGGTAGGCGCTCAATTAACAAATCGCTCCAAGTCAAACAATTAATGAACCCCATTTGATCAATTCCAGATTCACGAGGAAGCCCTAGAAATATTGTCAATTCAAAGGGCCGAAGAAGAAAACCCGGCTCTAAACCATTAGCCGCAGCAATTAGGTGCAACGATGGACTCTTCATTGATTTTATATCACGTTGCTTAGAGTGAGTAATTCTATTTCCCTATCATAAAAACTCATTTTAATTCTATTTAATACGAAATTCTTTCGTTATTACTACTGGTAAATTATTTCTTATATGACCTTCTTTTTTCCTCATTTAGATGGAATCCGAAAAAGAGAATGACTCCAGAAGAAGCTATGCGCCACGAGTGGCTGCAACCGAGCGGATCTTCGTCATATTCTAAAGCAATTCGGGAACAGCAACAGCAGCAAATGCTCCAGCAGCAACAGCAAAGGGATCAAGAGAATGCAGATAATCACAATTTGAATAACTCGAAACACCAAAGAAATGGTCCGATGCCAATCAAATTGATAACCACACTTCCAGAAATCAAAACCCCTTCTTCCAGATATAAGGTCAATCACCATATTCGATCAATAAAAGCAAAGGGTAAGGACTAATTTTATTTTTATTGAACCACATTGGGAGTTATGTCTTTTATATTTTTGATTGATAACACTCGTATTATATGGATAGTACAATCAAAATTATTTCAACTTTGATATCCATATCATTTCTATGTATTTTCTATTTAAAAGAAAAATACTTTAAATTAGATTGTACACAAGTGTATAATAAAGAAATATATCAATAATTTGATACTCTTTACAAGAATACTTATTTAATTGTCATCAAATAACTTTTAAACTCATATTTCCTACTGAATTAATTTAAAAACATGGTATTCGGTTATATAAGTCAATATTTGTTTGTACATTAATTTTAAAAAGTCTTAGTTTAGCTCAATTAAATTGACGTTGAGTTTATCAGCCGATATTTGTTACTTGCTATGTAATATTAGAAATATTTAAGAAGTCAACCTTTCTTCATAATAATATTTTATAAGGTTTTAGAATCTAAATATTCATTGAGATATATTAGAATAAGACAAAGTAATTCTTTTCAATTTTTTTTTCAACTCTAATGACTCATAAATGATACTTGAACAAAAAAACTAATGAATTTTAATTATTCCAGGACTGAGTTCATCGACCAGTGACTTGGAGGCAGCTACTACAGAGTTGTTGATCAGCCACTTAAAGTTCCCGATTGCGGACAACAACAACACTAATAGCGGCAGCACGAGTTCGAGCTGTAGCAATAGTAACACGATCAACAATAACCATTTAAGTAAGAGCAGCACAGGAGGCGGCTCGGATCTGGTCAATTCCAATCACAGTTGTAAGCTAGTCAGAGTCATTGACCATTGATATATTCTAGAGTATAAATAAAGAATCTATGGACTGCTGTAGTGATTGAAAAAAAAGTATTGTAGCTTTGGATAGACCAATGTTTGACCTGAGACAAGGAATTAATAGTTGTTACAAATTTGGAGACAACAAAATATATATATAAAGAACCGTAAAGTTTTATAAGCGAAAAAAGGAAAATTAGTGGCGAGATTAAACGACCAAAAACCAATTGATTAGTCAAAGCAATCATTTTTCTAATTTACATAACAATTCTATAACTATATTATTCTTTTTTTACCTCCTCTCATAAAAAGGGAAAAAGGAATGAAGGAAAAATATATACAACTCTCAGAATTTAATAGGGGTTTGCAGACTTTTATATATGTACTGAAAGAGTATAGGTATTACATTGAAATCAAAAGATAGGTAATGTTTTTGACATGTAAATACATACAAAAAAATATTTCTAAAGACTGTTGACGTTTTAATAAAATCATAATATCTAATATAAAAATCCATACAATTGATTATTAGTTGAAATTCAACGTCACTTAACAAAGAGGTCAGGAACATTTTCTTTCGGAAGGTAGTCAAACGTCAGTTAATGGCGTTTCACAAATGGTTACTGTAATAATAAAAAACGTATGTGATTTCTTCTGTTAAGGGGCGTTGTTGAAAAGATAGTTTTTTTGAAATTTTGTCATGATTTATTTAAGGTTACGTTCTGGAAAAAATTCTGCCGTTTTATATTTATTGAAAAACCTGTATTAACTTAGCCCAGTCTCTATCAGTTTAAAATAGAGGTCTTTAATACAATAAATCTATATATTTAGGCTATCAACTGTGATACAATTCTCTATAAATATTATTATAACAAAAAATTCAATAATAATATGACCATAAGAGCTGACTATTTGTTACTTGTAAAAAAGTATCAAGCCAATTTTAGACAAATGAAACTAAAAATTTGCAAAAGTTTGTTAGAAACAGTATTTATTCTACGAAATTGTAGTTGTTCTTCTAATTAAAACCCGACAAGTTATAAAGGACGAAAAACCTAGGTGATTATCAAGACCAAATTACAATTAATCTTTAGAGCATTCGGCCTAGACAACTTCCTAAAAATCATATTTATCGGAAATCTAAGAATTTGAAGTGTTTATGGGATCACTTACCTCTATTCAATTATTATTAGAAAAAGTGGAAAATGTAAGGAAATTTTATTAATAAAAAAAATTGCCATTAATTTTTGCTAAAAAAATATACCAGTTGATTCATTGTAAAATAACCCTTTACTGGTGGTAAAAAATCCTAAACCACGGTCAAATGGAAGGTCTAGATTGGCTTTTTTATCAACTCATTTGGTAGACAGAGTGTGAAGATTTTGTTGGATTAGTTTTCTATAAAAAAACACATTTTAATCTCATTGAATGGTTTATTTTAAAATTGAATTAATTTTGAGTTGTCACCGAGTGACATAATTACGCACATTTGACCGTGCATCATTGGGAATATACTACCTCTATGTTATTTTACCAAGTGGTTGATTTGATCTCGAGTAAAGGCCTCTGTCATTGCAGAGAAATTCTCTGTTAAAGGAATTGTTTGCAAAAGACATAAGAAAATGCATTGGTGAATGCAGAAATGTTGACTATCTAACTGTGCTTAATCTACACGAAATCGTTCAATTGATTAAAATTCTCTCTCTATTCATTATATTTTAGTACATATATATATTATAATTTAAAGATACTAACTACACACACCATATATGTATATTACGTTACATATTTAATACATAAATGATTATTAGAGTTGAAACATGGACTCCATAAAATAGTTTTTAATTGTATTCAAATGTTTGTTTTAATATTATGATCAAGTGTGTATATATATCTATAATAAAATGATATATAAGAGATTATAATGAAATATATAATTATGTAATCGTAATGTAATTTTGAATCAGAATATTGAACATTTTGTATGTGGTTGATTGATGATATATTGTTTAATTTTTAGTACTATTGCTGATTGTATTCATAGACATTATAATATTCATATTATTAATATAATGAAATAAAACAGTAATTATTAATAAATTAATAAAATGTCTTTTATTGTTCAAATTTAATGTCTTGCCGATATAAAATCTATATAAAGTAATTAACATGCAAACCGAAGAGATTGTAGTTATATCAATTTTAATCTCCTGTCGTCTTACTTATATTGGCTTCAATCTAATTGCAAACTGGTTAAAAATATTTGTTATTATAGTGGAACCATCTCCAATAACAGTATTTACGGCAACTAATTTCGGACGTAATTCAACACATCACTTCAGCCAACAATGAGGAAAAGGAAATGTGCACAAAAAGCTTCTTTAATTTCTTCCTCGCGATAAAATGCACTTATAAATTATAGTAATAATAATTGTTTATTGAAAAAATTATTTGCTTGGAGGATTCTGTATAATGAGTAGGTCTGTGATCTGTATTGGGACAACTAAGTTTTTAAAACTAGGTAAGCAACGATGGGCAGGGCGTGGATTTAGATTTTTGTGTTAATTTGTTTAAAATTTTAAAGTTTTGTAGCACGTGATACAAAAGGTCTATTTTCTTGTAATCAGCATAGCGAATCTGAGAAAAAATACTCTAATTCACGACTTTGAACAGTATTCTCCATAAGACCGTGTGGGTTATGTGTTTGGATAGCGGTTTAAAAATTAAAAGTGAGTATTTTCCTAAAAAGTGGTTCCCGCCAAATTTTCTGTATCCAATCTCAGTTTTTATGAAAATAGAGTAAGCGAAGAATTTCAGAGGTTTATTCGATAATGGCTTCAAACGATGATATACTTAGAAAGCCGATGGACAGCAGTGTTACAGCTTGAATAACATTGGAAGCTGATAAAATGGAGTCATTAGCCAACGCTTTCCGTGCCCATTGTGATGTTTCTAACAGTCGTGTGATGGAATTGGAGGACCAGCTGCTAAAGCTCAAAGAGGAATTTGCCTTCAGGTTAAGACAAACAAAATTGGGCGGCTTGGACGACACTCTCCTCCATCGAGTATTTAATTTTATAAAGTTTAGGTTAGCTTAGGTTACGTATAAATAGCATAGTGAGATAACGGAAGTTGGCACCAGGTTCTCGTTGGCTCTTTGGACCATGAAATGGCCACTAGACTATTGGTTTCCTGAAAAAGGGGTGACCGACTATAATTCACAAAAGTGTATTGAATAAATGTTTGTCACACCTCGAACAACCTATTTATATAAAATTGGGGGTGTTACGAAACTTTTCAGATTTGAAAAGGACAGGGGGACATGTTTAGTGGAAATTGTAGTTGCTATAAATGTTTTAATACTTTGCCACAAATTTGAATCTATAATAAATATTTTGTGTTAGAATTTCGAACCCATTACTGATACATATTAATCTTAATACTGAAGCGTTCGGAAGTAGTGCGTGCTTTGGCTATCAAATATGAGAACGAACTGACCTTAAAATAGCCTACTAGCCGAATATTGCCTGATATTGCAAAACGAACATTTAATTGTTTGGAACAAGGGTTCCCAAACTGTGCGCCGCGGCGCCCTGGGGCACCGTGGAAAATAAGTAGGGGCGCCGTGAGTCTTGTGGTCATCTCAGAAATTACTTGATTTTTTTCGCAAGAAATTCCATAATTTGAATAAAAGGTTTCAGCACCTAAAACGAACTATTAGTATCATCAAATAATGCATAAGATGCAAGAAAATCATACAATTACAGAAGAGCTTATTCTATCAACTGCTACCTATCTCAAAAAATACTCTCAGTAGAATAATTATGGACCAACTAATAGAAAATAAAAAAAAAGGATTTCTACTTGACAATATTAATGTCGAAGACCTATTATTTTGCAAATGCATAAGTAAGAAAGTCCAACACATATTTCAAAATCTGGACAAGTTTATGGTAAAAAATGGGTATATCAACTGGTGGTGCTCGACCTAAAACTGGCAGGTAATGCTACAGTGAACTTTATAAAAACTAGGCCTCTAAAGGTCAGAATTTTTAAAACAGAAATTCACAACAGCTTTCACGTAGAAATGTCCTATTTCGTGTGATCGAACGCCAAGTATTTTACTGATCCAGATTTTATAGATTTGTGCGACCTATTGAATCTCGCAGAATTTTTTCAAAGTACTATACTCCGCGCTGATGATGTCGAAAAATGGTGTTGCTCCTAGATTCTTACCAGGCACAAACTCCACCAGGATTCAAAGCACAAGATCCGGACAGTCTCATTAAACTCTCTTGCGACTGAGGCCACAAAATAAGATTCATAAATTTTGATTTGATGGAGTGTTGGATCAAAAGAATAGTCATGTTTAGCCTAAAAACTTCAGGGGTTTTCATTTATTGTACAAAATCTTATTAATGTAAAGCTGTAGCTGTAATTAAGAACAAATATCGGTCAAGGATCTATGCGGAGCACGAAATAAAGGAAGCAGTGCCAAGACTTATAACTGTTAGGAGATCACCAAGCTCACCCGTCATCACGTTGATTCGACTCAGTAGCAAAATTTTCAAAAGACTTTTATATTTTATAATTTAATTTCATGTTGTTAATGCATTACTTAACTTAATTTTGTTGGTACCTTTTTCGTTATCGATAGTACTATTGTTATAGGGGCGCCGTGACAAAGTTTTACCTTTGGAAGGGCGCCGCGGGTTGAAAAAGTTGTGAACCCCTGGTTTAGAACATTCTTTTAAGCGGTTACTATTTTAACTATTTAAATTTCAGCAAAATTGGACTTGTAGTTTTGTATAAATTTTGAAAAGAAAAAAAACGGATAAGAAGCTATATCGTTCGGTGTATCGATTCTTGATTTGGAAAAGAATATTGAGTTGCAAAATCAATGGACATTAGATACTGCTTATGAGCACTCTTGTCAAAAGGTTGTCATCTTGTATGTTTAATCGTTGTAATACATCGTTTTGTTGTTGAGCCATGCCCTTGTCGCCCGATGGATTATGAAATTGAAAAAACTCAGGACATGATATGTTGTTGTTTTGGGTAGAGTGATGTAGCACTGCGACCGTAGGTCTATTGTACCCCCAGGTGATTTGCCCTGTCCCAGCGTGGGTTTATATTATGTCCTCAAGCCCAATAGCCTTTTTGAAGCGTAAAGGGCTAGGTATTTCAATAGTCGCTATTTGTTCCTTATCAAAAATGATTTCCCTGGTTGCAGAATCTGCATACGCCGTCTAAGTGGAGTCCTAGTTTGTGTAGGTGTCCATTCAAGGTATTGTCTCCTATAAGTAGTCTTACAATTACATGTAGGTTTAGTTTACTTAAATTTCGACAAAATGCTTGTCTTTTTTAAGACATGGTAATAGCAGATTAAAAGTGATGCAGATATTGATAATAAGCATATGAAAACATGTGCCTGAGCACGAAATCTTTCTGCTTTCAAAGTTCAAAAACTTTGAAAGAGCGTGTGTTCTTTAACACACGCTTAAATAAANATGCTTGTCTTTTTTAAGACATGATAATAGCAGATTAAAAGTGATGCAGATATTGATAATAAGCATATGAAAACATGTGCCTGAGCACGAAATCTTTCTGCTTTCAAAGTTCAAAAACTTTGAAAGAGCGTGTGTTCTTTAACACACGCTTAAATAAATAAGAGACCAAATAATAGCCTTTGCAGACCTTTAGAAAATTAATTTTTTCAACGTGTTTAAAATATTCGAATAAATCGAGTCAAAAGGAGACTACACTGAAAACTAAAGCATTTCTTTCAATGATAGGCTGGCTACTTTAAGGTCATTCCGCCTCGTTGAATCAATCTATAAATCATTATTTGTTATGATGTGATTAGTATCATGAACAATTTATTTTGTATAAGGATATACATTGATCATCACTATATCAGCATTAGTAATTCAATTGTAACCAAATACTAAATTCATTTACACAAATATTAAACACAGAATGTTATTACCGAAAATGAATTTCGATAGAAAAAATCACGTTTTGTACTGAGGTCCAACCTCTTTAAATAGGTCTAACCCACCCTAACCCTAGGACTAAAAATATTTTTAATAATTTATCTAATGATTTACATAATTAGAATATTTCAATAGTATCTTTCCAATTTCATTTTAAAAAACTATAAAATAAGATTAACTGTCTAATGAATTTAAATGTTTAAATTATTCTGAATATTAAATATTTAAAAACCAATTATAATAGCAGTATTTATTTTTAAGTGTATGAAAACCCATTTCATGAAGTTAACCAGAGCAAATAATTACTTTTCACTATTTGAGCTAAAGTTTACGCTCTTAAATCTAAAAAAGTTCTGTATGGGCACAGTTAAGCGGATTATAAGTACTTTGTGTGCAAAAACTACAAATCCAATTATCAAACAATCCATTCACATTTTCATTTCAATTAAACTTCAGAACTACGAAAATAGTTTAATAAATATCACTTTACTTATATGACAAAACAATTACTATGCGCTGATTATTCATTATACCATCGCTAATGTCATGTAATTATAGCCAATATCTCGTCCATGGCTGTGAGAAAAAATCTCTTCATTCCGGATAAGAGGCAGAAAATGAAGCGGTGAAGAGAGCACAATTAATCATCAGGCCGTTTGATTGTCAAGTTTATCGGTTGAATGGAATTAAAATGCTGGTGGAAATTTAAATAGCAAAAGAAATAACTTCCCAATTATTGATGGCTTTCAATTTGGTATGAAAATTTAAATATAATATTATGAAAATGCTTTGGCGCAATTCCGTTAGGTAAAATCCCCAATCCCCGTGCAGTTCTTTTCCGTCCTAGTGCGGTTAAATCTGTAAAAACTGGGGTTTTTTAAAACCAAGACCGCAGCGAGTGCCTGTGTGCTTAATAATGCTTATCAACCGTGTTTTATATAACATTTGTATGTATTTTTAAATAAATTAACACAAAATCTACAAAATTCTTTAAATTTTTATAGAAATCTATTTTGCTCTGTTCCACACACTCAATGCGTGCAACGGTTTTGCAATTTTGTTAAGCTTTAATTTCATTGCATAAATCAATAAATTGAGAGAAACTTTTTTGGAAATTGCTTTTGATTTCTTAGGCACAAATTCTAATATTTGGATTCTCAATGATGTTTAAGTTTCCATTTCAACAAAACGTTGATTCGAAATAGAATTTTTAAATATAAAAATTCGTAACTGTAATCTGAGAGTGTCGGATAATGTTCATCAATATTCGTCAAAATTTGACAATATTTAACAGTAAAACCTCTAGTATCAAAGTATCTCTTCATATAAGTTGATGAACTTCGTTTACAAAGGTCACACATTAATAATAATGACAAAACGAGTAAAATATTACACAAAATATAATACGCAACTTGGAGGTAATGTTACTTTACCAGTCTTGTTCCATTGGATAAATTTTTCACTTGAATGGGAAAAGTACAACATTACCTATCACGTATGCCTCTTGAATGAAATGAGATCGGGAAATTACAGTTCTTCTTTTATATTTATATATGACAGATTTGCTTGGATATTTTGGGAAATTTTGCGAGCCGTTTTGGATTATATAGGATTTTCTCATTTATTTTTATGGCAGACTCTGTCGTACTAGGACTGCAAAGTAGCAAGTTGGGGCTTTTACCTCACGGAATTGCACAAACTGCTATTAAAGGTCGCCGGGTGTCTCATAATTTCTTTTTCGTGGTGGCTGGAGTGTCTGAAATCAATTTTATGGCCACAGATTCGAATCGTGGCGGTGGTGGTGGCGAGTGAAAGTCATCTCTCAGAAGAAGCACTTTTCATCAAATATTTCCAGCACCAACTTTGGATATTTTGGCTGCCAAAATAGTAGTCATTTAAGATGAGAAAGAAGACGAAAGAAATTAAAAGTGGCCAATGATGTTTATTTATATTGGCTTTGAATGGAATTCCTCACAAATACCAACCACCATTTGGCAAAAATGTGTTCATCAATTTTATTAAAAATATACGTATGTAATTATTTAATTGGTGCGAGCGCGCGCGCTTGCTTCTTGGGCAAAAGCAGTAATAATGAAGCCCGCGTTGATTGTCGTATGCTTGAGAGCCACAAACTAACTATAATAAAAAGGAAAACTGCTGAATTGCTATCTAAATTGTTCAGCATAAAAATTAATTGATTCGTGTCCAATGTTGTAGATTTATGGCTTATTATTTAGATATATTACCCATTAAACCAACATTAGGGCCTCGTTCTTCATTGTCTAGGTTTTCGTATTTCTGCATATATTTATCAGATAATGTCAAAGCTGATCAAAGTTGATTCAAATTGGATTTGGAATTTTAGAGGTAACTTATCTGCATTTCCGCTTATATAATTTCCATTCCAATTTCAACCGAAATTTGGAGAAATCCGTAATATTTACCATAAAATGAGTCCCCCAATGAAGCATTTTCAATTATAGAGACACTTTTCAACGTAGTCTTTTCAATATAACCACTTCCTCTAAAAGAAATTCATTTCAATAAATATATAATTAAGTTGTTTCCATCTCATAATTCATAGTGAACACAACGTTATGGAACTTATTAGTATGTGAATTTTCAAAGAAAATGTATATTCGTAAGATTGAATACTTATTTCGTTATGATTCAAAGCATACTTTTCAATTTTCGTACATAAAATTAAGTTTTGTGATAATGTAGTCAATAAAAACGAAACCATTTCCAACTGTTCAAACATTATGTAGAATAATTTCATTAATGAAACTGATGTGAGCATTGCAATAAACAAGAAAATACAACTCTTCTTTGATAATTTTCCTCTTCGTTTGACTGCTTCTTATTATTTATCCCATCCATGTACCATTCTAAAAATCGATTATATTAAACATGATCAAGTAATTTAAACAATCTTTACCGTAATTTAGGGTTTCTTTTAGGTCTACTATTGAAAAACATTCTTCTAGAAAAATAACGTCTAAGGTGCCTTAAAATAAAAATAGCTTATTTTTTGGAAATTTTGAAAATATTTTAATTTTTTTAAATTTTTTATTTTGTTTTACATGTAATTCAACACTCTACTTTAATTTGCCTTTTCTGTGATTTAACAAATGAAGCTGATGTGAAAAATTACTATAAGCAAGAAAATTCTTTACTTCTATCCTTTTCAATAGACTGTACTTTATTTATTTCATTAGGGTTTCACTGTCGGGTTCCATAATCAATAGCGATTTATATCCTTTTGTTTGTACCGAATTTTAGTAAGTTAAATGATCTTTTCGGTATTTCAACTTATGCTTGTTCCCTAAATAAAATCCTCTTTTTATCTAAATTGTTAAAAAAAAAAAATATTTTATTGTTAACGGAATTTTTTAAGCCGGTTTTACTATCAGCCACTTTTCCAAATTTTTAAAATCTTTGTGAGAAACTTGTGTTTATATATATGTTTCAAAAAATGAATTTCAACGAGTATTAATAATTCAATAAAATCGTTAATAATGGCATTCGTGTCTTCTCGACATGTAACGAAAAAATATTTTTTTTTTGTTCTTTTTTAAGTAATGTAACACAATACTTTCATTTACCTTTCCTGTGTATTTATGAATGCATCTATAATTTTTTTTTATTCAAACAGAGATTTTCAGTGATTGCACTTTTATATGGATGCAATAGTAAAAATTTAATTATGAATTGATGAGTGCAATTAAACGGACGCTCTGTTGTAATAGTAAAAGCTCGTCTCGGATCATTTAAGCATCTCTAATCACTTGTTTGTAACACCAATCACGGTATTACTTATTGGATGTCCATGACAAGAATTCACCAATAGCTCATAAATACACTTCAAAGTCTTATACCGACCGCGATCGTCAGACCACAGAGATTTTTACAGACAACAATCGATCCATCTTTGACTGGCATGAAGCATGAGCGATACTTTCGATTGATAACAAATTTCGACAATGAAAATCGCCAATTGATCATTAGCCGTTGTAATCGTACATGTTCGATCAGAGAAAATTCTAAATTGTACAATTAGATGGACGTACATCAATTGAATAATTCATAAGGCACACAAAATTACTTGTCTCTGTAGCTTATTGAATTAACTGTATAAAAAGCTCTACGATATTTCAATAATGGTCACTTTATACGAAAAATAGACAAAATGAGATATTATATTTTTAGAGTTGTTCCTAATAACTTAGGTACATTCTTTGTTATATATAGAACTAGGTCAATAAAATGAGGCATTATTATACACGGGGGTTTTTCAAAATCACAAGCATACTGTGTATGCAACAATTTATACATTTTTAAATTACTCAACACAAAAATCATAAGTTCTATTGTTTTTTCCAAAATTTAAAACATTTTTATATATCTAACGTTACCAATTTTAATTCTTGTTTCATTCTGCAATTGTAAGAGATGATTAATATCTTTTTATCTTTCTTGCAAAAAGGAAATATTAACTCTATCTCTCTCTATTTTGTTTTTAAAAAAAAGTTANTAGGAAATATTAACTCTATCTCTCTCTCTATTTTGTTTTTAAAAAAAAGTTNATAAGTTCTATTGTTTTTTCCAAAATTTAAAACATTTTTATATATCTAACGTTACCAATTTTAATTCTTGTTTCATTCTGCAATTGTAAGAGATGATTAATATCTTTTTATCTTTCTTGCAAATAGGAAATATTAACTCTATCTCTCTCTCTATTTTGTTTTTAAAAAAAAGTTAACTCTTTTTATCATCGATCGGTTATTACAGTAAACACTCATACCGAAACTGGCTACTTTAAGAATTAAATCATTTAGTTAAAAGATCGTTTTCTGATATCATACTTTAATATTAAAGAAAAACTACTAGTGTTTTTAAGAAGTTTTTAAAGTTTGACATTAATTCAATTTCGTAATGTCACTTTTATTTATTAATAAAAAAAATTGAGTTTCTTCTACCAGTAAAAAAATAAAATCATAATCTAGCAACAAATTAAGGCATAATTTTATTCCATAATTGGTTCCACTGGTTTTATGCATTTTTGTTGATAAAATAACTATTATGATACTCAAATTTCTGTCAAAGTCGTTTTAATAACACAAGTGCTTTAAAGAATTCATTAAAGCACTAGTGCCTTTTCTTTATTATTAAAGTGTCAGCTCCGTGTAAGAAACCCATTAAATTGATATCAGTTTTGTTGTGCGGATTCGTGTGTGGATAATTTGCAAAAATCTCAAATTTACGCATAATATATTCTTTTATCAACTTTCATCTTTAAGTCATAAAAGATATGTGTATACACGTATTTGAATCAGTTCCGCAAAAATGTCAAAAAAATTTAAACTATTAAATTCTCAAGAGTTACAACCACACCTTTAAAAGTTTCAATATTCAGAAATATTTATAACACTACAGATATGAATGGTGTTCGATAGATAATCCTAGTTGTGTATTATAAGATCTGCAATTTGTTAAGGAACGTCAGCTTACAATTAAAACATTTTAAAATTGAATATATTATACAAAAATTCAATTTCACATAAGATATTGGTGACAATTAATAACTTTCATCTTCTCCAATAACTATTAAATTTCAAATATATTTTCAATTAAAGAAATTAAAATGTTTAAAATATCTACAATATTTAATTTTACATTGAATTACTATTCATGTTCTAAATATTGACTATCAATATTATCAATGGGATCACTTTCAGATTCAGTTATATTACAGCATAATATTGAAAGTAGAACGACTGCCTCAATTTCACACATGACGAAGTCATTAGACTGCTCTTTTACTTCGTAATCTATCTTGTCTTTTACGAGCTTAACTCATCAATATTTAAATCTATTCAATCCAAACTCCAGTTGATCGTGCGCCGGAATGATAAAAAGCCACTAGGAGAAGATCTGTCTTCACAAATTTCTAGGTCTGCTCCAAGAGACACATATTTCTTTCTGATTCAGTTCCGGACTTTTTTGGGGATAAGCAACATTGTATTTTTATTAGGATTACCAACAAAAGTTAATGACATCAAAGTTATTTAGCAATTGCAATTTTATTTGGAGTGTTAATACTTTTGGGGCATAAAAATAAGTTCATTTATTTTTAATGGTAATTGCTATTTGTACTGCAATTCCGAAACGATGAAACGCTTAAAATCAAATAAATTTATCACACTCTTTGAATTAATTTAAAATTATATGACCCAAGCAGGACATAATTTTGAAATCAGTCCTTGTTAATTCACATAATGAAACTCATATCAATAAGACGATCACTTGTTTATGAGAGTGGACAAATTCATACACTAAAAAAATCCAATAATATATTTTGCAATTGCGTATGTGAAGTGGCTTCTCAAGTACGTCATGCAAACAAACTTTTATTCATAATAACAAAATTTTCAGTTCACATATTCCTTACATTAATAACTGTTTAATGTTTTATTTGCTGTGTGGTTGGTTACGTGAAAATAATTTCAGTTTTAATTTTTATGTTAATTTATTTTAATATATTGCATTAAGCATTGTATATAACACGGTCGATATATATTGTTTATAATCACATATCGAATGTTTAGCATTTTGACTTTTATTTTAGTTTCGTAGTAATTTTTTCCACATGTGAAAAAAGAAAGTTAAAATCTACGAACAAATTGGTTCCAATTTCAAAACTCAGACCCCATTTTGTTCTAAACTGCACATTTTTTTAACTAAGGCTGTCTCTTGGGACCATGATAACATCAAATATTTACTTTTGTTTTTGACGTATTTTAAAGATGATTGCTATAAAACTTGTCCTACTTGGATATCAAATCCGTTTTTAACTAGGAAACGATAAATAAAAATCGTCTGGCGCCTCTTATTTTACATAATTTCGTTTAAAAAAGATAAATAAACACCCTTATAGAACGAATATATACTTTTTTAAAAATAATTTGAATTTATTATTTTGAATTCCATTTGAAAATTTAATTAAAAAATGAATAGGATGTAATCTTGAAAGGCCAATATTTTTTTCAAGAGATTCCTCTTAGATTNAATGGCGCCTCTTATTTTACATAATTTCATTTAAAAAAGATAAATAAACACCCTTATAGAACGAATATATACTTTTTTAAAAATAATTTGAATTTATTATTTTGAATTCCATTTGAAAATTTAATTAAAAAATGAATAGGATGTAATCTTGAAAGGCCAATATTTTTTTCAAGAGATTCCTCTTAGATTTTGGATTTTGGGCCTAATAGGCTCGTATATCTATATTTTCCCCTTAAACAACTCATATTTTCAATAGTGAAAAAATGTATAAAAAAAATTCGTAACGGAACTCACCACGAACAGCTAATTTTTCGAATTTTATTTTGAAATAAATATATTTCACGATTTAGAATCCAAAAAAGTTTGCAATAAAAACATTGCAAATAAAAACTATAATTAAAATGCCGAAATAATAATGTGATGTTATATTGTATTATGTATTTCTTAAATATTTCTCATTACTTTAGATGTGGTAAGCCTAACTTTACCTCATACGCCTCTACATGCTGCTGGATGTTGTTGTTGCATTTCTCCAGCAGTGGCGTAGTCTCGTACATTTCCATTTCTTTTCAAAAGCACTGACTGCTTGCGATTCTTTGGTCGTGGTAGTGTTTAGCGAGTTTGGTGCTGAAAAAAAGAAAGACTTTTTTAACAGACTCTGGCAAGAGCCGCGAATCAGTTCGTGTGGGAACTTTGCGATGAAAGGAACGACGACGGACACAGCCTTGGTTGGTGAAGCATTAATATTACTGCCCAAAATTGACCAGTAACCCTTCTTCTGCTCCGGATCTAAGGCCCAAATTGGATAATTTACAGTGCACTGTGAAGTGAGAAATAAGACGAAAGGAGGAAAGTTTTAACAGAAAAAGAAAAAGTGTGACAAAAGTGATTTTTGACAACGGAAGATACCGATAAGAAAATCGGGTGCTAACCGTTTTTTTCTTGGTGGATAAGATTTTAGTTTCAGTTGAAATATTTAATTGAGAAAGCACAATTTGGAAAACATGCGTATACTTCAGGTTTTGATTGGGATCTGCGCCATAGCGGGAACGTTTGGACAAGGATTTTCCTATAGACAACAGGTAAGATTTTTAAATTAATTAAATTATCTGGGTTTCCGCAAATTGGTTTCCGTTTTGATTTTAACCATGAAGAGAAATTTCAATATTAAAACCCTAAACCCATTCGATAATAATATAACGTTACAGTAAATTAATTTAAAAGTCAGTCAAATTAAAAATGATATCAGAACCCCTAGATTTTAATGTTAGGAAACTTTTTTTCCCTCGGAATAAAAGGCCAAAATTAGATTAATTACAGTGCATTATGAGTTGAAAGTGATTTAAGAAGAAAGCAGGAATATTTCTTAAAATTATCAAAAATTCAATTTCAAATATAACCATTTTAAACGTTACAGTAAATTAATTTCAAAGTCAAATTAATCGTTATTTATTCATTATTTAAATAAAAAGCCCTACTTAAATTTAAATGGAAGTATGGCTTACTGATTTCGACGATATTTTAAATAAAATTTTAATAAAATATCTCATTAAAAATAATTCCAGTATATAATATAATCAATCCTAGTTTAGTCACTATTAATCATAATATATAATTTAATGATAGTCTTGGTTTAATGATTTTGATAAAACATACATATTTTAAATAATGTTTTAATCAAGTGATAAAAGAATTTCAGTTTTTAATCACTTTTATGTCCAAAAAAGAAAGTCTTTGATTACCTATTCCACCAATAAATTGGGATAAATTATAGGAAGTCTAAAAATAAATCTGGCGAAAAGTTAGAATCTCTGACCTACTCCAAGGTATTTGTCTTTCCCACCGAGCTTGCACACACAGCTGTTGTCATAATCTTCTTTTTAGCATGTCCCCATATATACCTCTTCCTCTTCTGTCGACTATTATTAATCGGGGGATCGTGAGGTATTGACTAAAGTGGCATTTAAATGGGTTATTTATTGTCATCCTAAAGCTCGACTATTCAATTATCGTCTCGATTTTCAAGAAAACTTTTACTTTGAATAAATATACTTGCTCCACGGATTCTTATGGTTTGTTTACCTATTTGGTATTTTGTCTCTCCTCTCCGATTTGTCTTTAGTTTCTTAAAAATCACACCAATTTTCTGTTGTGTCTGGCATAAAGTTTTCCCTTTAACGCCAATTATAACGTTTAATTTGTGGTTTTGTTTCGTATTAATTGAGTAATATTCTCTCTTGATTTTTGGCTCGGGGTAACCTTCAAATTTTCGGGCTCCCCCCAAAGCACACGAGATCATGCACATGGAACAGCGAGCGAACTGCTAATTGCTCCATTGGAAAGTTCTCTTAAAATCTCCCAACAATTTGTGCTAATTATCAAAAATGTTAACTCAATTTCCGTCTTGTAAAAGTAAATGTAACTTTTAAAATTTGCGTGCAACCGATCGTTTACGTTCATAAATTTACACATGATCACATTAATGGTAATAACTACTTGAAGTAAACTTATGGAAAAACCCAATTCTAATCTGCCTAAATGTGCGTTCAATCAATTGACAAGATCACTATTAATAAATATCGAAAATGGCGATCAAAACCACCAACGAAGAATAATTTTCGCAATTTCAATACATAATGACTCGAAGAGAGGATCAAGTTCAAGAGCCTTTTGATACATAGCATTATTAATAATTCCGATTCTCAATTCAGTGGTCATATGTTGTCTTTTATATACGTCCACCATACCACTAACTCATTATGAATCGAATAACCCAAATACCTTTGTCGAAAGTATATTCGAATCGGATGGGTCTTTGGGCGATCGTTCGACGAGAGATGGAGAAAAATATACAAATAGTAAAAACAGCGAAGATTAAAGAAGTGTTAAAAAACATAATAATTATTTATTTACATTTCGTTTGCCTCCGGAATTAAATTTGTCTACCTTTAGACCAGAGATCGAGAGAACAACACAAAAAACTAAAGAAATTTGACAAAGCTACATTTATTTGTAAATTTCATTTTCATTTAGCAAAGATCAAGACGGAGATAGAAGGAGGATTGGTTGTGAGGAGAAAGCTTTCACGAACTAACATTCAAAGTGCTATTATTTCGCAACATCTTATAGAATAGCATCTTCTGGAAAACAGAAAAAATATTAGTACACATTGGTTTTGTTTTTCATTCCGCCAGCGAGAAGAAAAAACAAGTATTGAGCGATCTCGGGTGATCGCTGAAAAATGGCCGTAAAACTGGAAATTGCTTGCAAATAATGGCACAAATTGTATAGAAATTTTCGAAATTCAATAGACTTTTTTGAGACTTTACCACGCCAATACAACAATTGGTCAACAATTTTCCGTCTCCAGTCCAGTCGTGCCTATTGGAAATTCTTCAATTGCTACGATTAATTAGCATCACATGATCATTAGTGAGGCGAAAAATGGAGAGAAAGGATGCCTCTGATCGGAACCAGCTTCTGGCCATTTATCAATTACAGAAGATGCCACTAAAATGCACATATAAAGTTTTTCTTCTTCTTTCTAATTTGCATTTGAGAACACAATATTGGTTTTCTATTTGAAATCAGCAGCTTTTATTTTCGCGATCACCTCCGATTAAGAAATCGAATAGAAATATTGGTTGGCTGGTAATTGGGATGAAATAGAGCGCACCAAATAATAGTTATCTGCAAAATGAAAACGATCAAGTACATGTATGAATTCAACAATGTTTAAATCATAACAATTATTGGACTATTCTGAAGAAGCATTTTTATTAAAAATTGTGAAACACACCCATTTCGATGATTGCGGAAGCTCTTTCAAGATGACCCTTTTACATACCGCATTCTTTTGTTCACATTTTATCTAAGATAATAATCTGACACACTGTCACACTTAAACCATTTAGTAAAGATTCTTCTTTAACATTGAAGACCGCACAAGTTTTTTGGACATTTCGACTATCAGCAAAATTCATCCATATTCAACTAAATTTCATAATAACTCGGACATTATCTAACGGAAAAGAAGAATATTGAGTCAACAGAACAAGATCTTTTGGAATTTAACATTTCACAACTTAAAAATTTTATTCAATTAGATCAATGTTTGACTTTTTAATGATCATTGTAACCTTTAATTGCATTTTGGTGGTACTGAAAAGGGTTTGTTGTGTGTTCAGAGATCAGATAAAATTCCCAAATGATTTAAGAGAGCTTTCTTGTGATCATTGCCTGTTCCCATCAGATCAAGGTGATCGATAAACTTTCGATCGTAAAACTTGAACTAGAGACCGGAGAGGCTGGCCCCACCTTAAAACGATCGGTCAATCTTGCATTTCGATATTTCCTGACACTAACTACTGCCTCACACACGGGTTTTTCGCAGCCATGTGCGGCGGTATCTTTGTAGAAGACGCACCGAAAATTTTTTCTGCTCTAAGACGATGAGAGATCAAAATTGTATTCCCATTTCCGTGTCGCGATCATCACTTTCTTCTCTTGAATAATAAAATAAAATCCAGCCACAACCTGCTGTGGCAGTTATTTTAAATGTATATATGAAAAAAGGGCTTTTAAGTGGCCTGAAACCAATATTGCACAGGAGGAGATGGTATTAAACTAGTAAAAGAACTTTGTGAAGGTGGATTTTTCCGTAAAAATATTCACTACATTTTTTTCTAATCCAAAGTCACATCATGCTGACTTTTATTGGCAATTGCGAGCGCTCCAGTGAAATTGCTTTATGAGTTTGCTCCTCTGATAAGTTGGGCACTGACTGTCGCATAATAAGAGGTAAAATTGCCTCGGTGAATTGCTTTATTGATCATCCGTCGTACGCTGGAGATGGCAGTGACAGTAATTTACCAACCGAAACTGTACTTGAGCTTATAATTACAAAAGATCGTGTATATCTTTTTGCCATTAGACTTTCGGGGGGAGAATAAGAGAATCGAAAGTGACGAGAAAGTACAACTTTTACACAGCAGACGAGGGAGTCATCTTCAATAAGATAATTTGTATATTACTTAAAGTTCATATTCAATGTTTAATAAATAAATCACAATTGATCGATCAGCACAAAAGAAACTCTATTTGCTATCTATGAGTAATATGTTTCCTTAAGTACCATCTTAGTACGATCACTTTATAAATCAATATTAACAGATGGCCTTTTTAATAGGCTAATCGACAAGTCATCGATCAGAAACCATTTCTTAGGTGATCGTCAGAGAATAAATGGAGAGAGGCGAAGAGTGATCGACAGAAAATTATGGTTTTCAACACTGCTCTGCTTGCTTGCTTATTGATTAATCAATCAATTAGCGTGACTAAGAAGAAAAATGAGAAATAACACTCCGTATATAGAGCATATACAGCTAATTGCGATTCAAAATCGAATTACAACTACTGGAAGTAACAATTGTGGCGTTCTACCTTTTCGATTTTAATATCTATGAAATAAAATATAAACTATAGAAGATTTTTTTCACTTTCTGCATCAGATGACCCTCTTTCAAAAGTAATTACTGAACATTCTTTTTAGCTGTTTACACAAAAGAGCATTCTAAAAGGTGTCCCAAAATTATCGCAAAAGATTTGAATTATTTGTGTGAATGTTTTTGTTAAGTGAGTCATAACGTACATGGATTAGGGTTTTGTATAGAACAACATATCAGACCATTATTTTCCAGGCCAACGCTTGTAGGACTATATCCTTTCCAAGACCCAATTTATCGAAAATCTATTTTCACATCCGAATTTCCAATTGAGTTTCGTCATCTTCTGGTTGAATCCCTTTAGACTTTTTTTCATCATTCAAATAATGATTAAGTCTCTCTCAATGTTCCATGTTCGATTCAAGACCTTATAGTAGGAATTTTTGAAGTTAGCAAGTATATATGGTTGCCAATGCGCCATTTAGTTTTAAAGAGTTTCTTCAAATGTAAATGGTCTTACAAGAGTCCTACTAGAGGATACTTGTTCGATTGTATTTTTTTTATAAATAATCCTATGTAATGTTTTCTCATTATTTTCTCACTTAAGAAATTCAAAACTCTCTGTTACAGTGTGAATTGAGGTTATAACCGCACCCGTTTATCCTTGATATCTCTGGAACCAAAAGGAGCTGAATCTTCATATTTACAGACAATGTATCTCTTCACAGATTACAACTTTAGTTCAAAGCAAATTTGCAAATACTTAATCAATTTTGCGAAATTGCAATAAACGAAAAACGGCAAATATTATCATAAAAAGCCTAACTTTGTGCTAATAAAAAAAACAAGATAATGTTAAGTTAAATTTCTGTGGTGAAATTTTCCGTTAATTTTAGCAGAATTTCACTTTGGTCAATTAATGACACTTTGATGGCGAATGTTTGAATATTGACCTGTGAATATCGTCCATTCAGCCAGCAAAAGAAAATTCCCAAAGCGACCACAGATTGAGATGAATGAAAATGAGATGTGAATTTGCATATATGTTGGCCATAGTCTTGTCGAAAGCGACCCATCATGACAAATTTATTTCCTCAATCTCGAAAACTTTGGCTTTTTGTCTTCGCGATGTTGGTCACATCTTCTGGAATTATGTAAACCGAGAGTCGACGGCAGTTTCCTAATTTGCAAAATCATTCATCTCAGGTCTTTTTTGCCGTTTGTCTAGAGATAATTAGGCATTTCCTAGTTGATCGTAAATGTTTAGAGATCAATCTTCTCCAAGTTTCGAAACCTGATCAACACTCATTATTTCTCTTGCATAATATAAGCGCGATCGCATTTTATAGACACTTCTCCGAAAATCCAAATCCAGTGCATGCCTAATTAAGTATGGGCTCGCAAAAAATGTTAAGATAAATACACAACAATTTACACACAAAACCTACGAGATCACTCTGAAATTTTATAATACGGAACAGGTCTTTAAAAAATCTTTCACTTTTAGGCTGTTATGATCATCGTCGTCACAATTGCACGGGTAGTTTTTGTACAAATTACTTTACTCGAAAAAACAAGTAGCTTACAACAGATATTAAACGATTATTAAAATGTTGGGCAAGACTTAAATGGCTTTTAATAAGTGGAATACGCGAAATTTCAATGGGAAAATTAAATTTGTTATTCTATCAATTAATGGTTTAAAGACTTTTTTTAAATATATAGTTGGTCTCAATAAATTACATATTTTAAAGAACTGTTATTGAAGTTTGGAAAATATACTTTATATTAAAAGCACGCCAATTTTATCTATAATTCACCCAACAGATTTCTAAAGTCACATTAAGTTTTTAAATATTAATATAGAATATAATTTTAACTATTAACTTCATTTGGGACAATCTAATACTATAATAACAACAATTTTATGAATGACTATATATTGAACATCTTTAATTTCAAATTAATAGAAGAAACAAACCATTGAAAAGCATGTTAAAAAATGAAGCCACCTCTTAGTTGAAATGCGTAATTCTTCGTTTTGAGTTATTTTTAAATTTGCCGTAAATCACCATTTCATGTAGTCTCGCCAGCTCTTTAAGCAAAATGAATTCCCACACCTCAGACGAAACCAATCCCAGAGAAGAAATGCGGAAAGCTTTTTTTCCTTTTCTAAATTATTATGCATTGCCTAGAAAAGGCCGATAAAAATAGCCTACGCAAAATTTATACACAAATCCATTTTTCACGACGAGCGCGCGCAACATTCCGAGGAAAGTTAAGCTTCGTGATCGGCTACTGCTGAGAAACGCAGAGAATTTCTTTGGGTAAATTCCTCCCAAAAAATACATATTTACACGATGAATTATTCAAATTTCGGAATACACATTCATACTCACATCGGATAACCTGATCATGTGTCACACTGACCTAGAGTCAATGGATCGTTAATTTAGTACGGTTCTTCTTCCCAATTGTGTTTCACTGAACTCGATATTTCTGTTTTTACCCATTATCTTTTTAGTCTTTTTTAATTTTCCCTTATAAGTGGAATTATATTAATTCATCAAATTCTATACTTTTATGTGTCAAAAACAAATTAAATAATTTAATTGAAGATTTTTATTGCAACAAGTTTCTTAAGAAAAATGAACTAATAACATTTTTTATAAACTGTATTAAAGTTCGTGTTAATTAATCACTTGTTATTTAAGATTATCCTAAACATGTTTTTATTATTTTATACATTTGATGCGTTCAAAGTAAGCTTTTGTTCACTCATCCATTCAAAATGAGTTTTTCTTCTCTAGGGAGACAAAAAACAAAAACTGTTACTTTGTCTCACGTACTATAATAATAAAATAATGTACTGAGATTGTTTTATTAAAATTTTTGACATTTTTCAAATCAAAGACACTAGATTACAAATGTATAAAATTATGTGTACTCTACTATCACTTTGAACCCTAAGTGTACAAATAACTATTAATTACAGAAAATTGTTATTATGGTACTTATATTTGTTCTGTCAAAGTCTTTCTATAGCACTTTATAATACTTTAAAAAAATCTTTAATGCTAGAAAGATTTTCATAAAACTGATCAAATACCTATGGAAGTCTGTTTCTTTCTGAATTATTTACTATGTTAACCAATAGGGAACATTTTATGAAATGCACAAATCAGACCTCTCTTTGAAATAGCTGATTTTACAAACGCACAACGACGGAAGCCCTTATGTTCAATAATGCTTATCGTACGTGTTTTAAATAAAATTGTATGCACTTTAAAATAAATTAACGCAAAAATATAACAGCAACGACTGTCCACACAAAAGCGAAAGATGATATTTCCAATCTGTAAATAAGATACGAGTGATAAAACTTTCTCTATCATCTAGTATTTGCAGAAATAGAACAAGAACAAAGATTGTATTTGTTAGAAGAAGAAATATATTTTAAATTTGAATTAAAAACGACGGTTCTTTAAAGATTTTGTGTTAATTTAATTAAAAAAGCAAACAAATTTCTATAAAATAAAGTCGATAAACATTAATAAACTTTTTCAAAATAATTGTTACACTGGTCATTTAAAAAGAAACCATAGTGTTTAATAATGCTTCATCTTATCGACCTAATCTAATTATATGTTAATAACAATTTAAATTAATGTTCTTAATTATTAATTTTTTTCTAAAAGTTTTATATTAAATATGTGTCAAAAATATGTTTTAATCACTCGCTTCCAGTTAAGTGCTCTCTCCCTGTTTCAGATTACCAGAATGATTTTATTAGTTATAGAATTTAATTACTAAAAATTTGGTTGGAAAATGATTGAAAATAGTAACCGGATCATCGAAAAACTCTTAAAGAGATTGAAATCGTTCACACAATTTACGTAAAGTGGGAAGCGGAAAATTAGAAGCCATGATGTTGTCTGTCTGATTCAAGTAGAATATGTCCATTTCACTGGCACTTTCAAGCCATTCATTTTAAATCATCGCTTTTTTCTACAAGCCTAGCAAACTGATGACGACCAGAATAATTGCGTGACTGGATCACGTACAAGAGCCCTGCCCTACTCGAACCAAAGGTGCTCAAAGAAAAGTTCAGCTCCATTTTTAGTCTGCTCTAATTGACCACAAATCGTTACATCGTACGAGCAAATGCTTCTCAAGAGCACACAACCAAAGAGATTAATGAATGGACTCGAGCGTTAACCGATCAGTCAAAATATTGAACAATAATCAATACCTTGAGAGTGAGAGACCCAGTCAAGATGAAGTTTTTAACGATAATGGTAGGAGAGCAAATGAACACACATTGGATTTAAAAGGCAAGAGATCTTGAACTAGAGATGTAATTATGAACGGATTAGTAATTGTTATGAGTCAATCAATGGCCGTTTTAAGAGATTTAATATGAGATTAGACCATTTTATTAAATGATCAGATTTAAAACAATTATTATTGCAATTTTGATTTGATCAAAAGTGAAATTTTTCTCAAATGATCTAAAAATATACAAATCATTGTTTCAGTAATAAATAAAAAGACATAAATCGGACATCCGTCATTGATTAGAAATTCTTCTAATAATAAAGATATCGACATTGTGACTGTTGTTGTAATTGTCACCAAGAGGTATTCATTATGAGTATTTAGAACTTAAGAATTAATTCTTAAATAGATTTTATACACATTTCTCCAGTTTCACAGAAAGGCAAATGACATCACACATTCAATAATAAAAGACATATTTAACTTGTTACTTTAGTGACATTCCTTGATTATTTATATGTATTAAAGAATATCTCTCTGTATTTAGTTTAGAAATGTGAAAAGTTATAATTAAATGATAAATCTCTGTATAAAATAATCTTTACATAAATTTGCCACCCTACTTCTCTTAAACGGAATAGAATTTAGAAAATATGTAATATTTACCTTGACCGAGTTATACTGCGGAAAGAAGGCCTTGAGTTTCCTCTTCGTTATCTCGTGGTGAACACTTTACAGTAATATATTCTCTTTATTCAAGAGAGATGAAAATGGTATTTAAAACTTTCCCCTTCGTCATCATCAACACCAGATCTCCATTGGTTGGGTGTCTTGCTGTAGAGTTGGGCACTTGCCGGGTTCAGTCTTGGCGGTGATCGTGCACTACTTAAATGTCAATGGCTTACCCTCTAAGATCCTCAATTCGCTGTGGCCAAGACGACATTCTCTCACTCTCTTCTTACTGTATTTTTTGGGCCCACCATCTATCTCGTGTGTGCTGTGCAGCATCCATTTGTCAATTAATTTTCGATTGGCGAATCATGGCTCAAAAGCACGGAGAAAGTGGTATAGAGAAGAACGAATATTTCGAACTTGGCGCTCGTGAACACACTCGACGATTTCGCGAAAAATCCACACACACCGCGAGTAAATTGTAAAGGTCAATGTGCATGCAATCAATGATTCGCACATCTCTCGCATTGTCTTGCTCTTGCACTAAGCCACCACATTCCAACAGTTTACGGCCAAATGAGCACATTTAATTACCTAATAATAGTAAAACAGAGCTCTACCTATTAATTGCGAGAGGAGCAGAGTTTGTGAATAAAATGCAAAAAATGGATAGTTTGGAGTCTGCAAAATTGCTCTATGTCTGTTGTGATCTTAACATTATTGTTGAAACCGAAAGAAAGACATAAATGAAGCACTAAATAAAGATCTCTAATAAGTAGTGCTTCAATAAAAGTAAAATCCATCATTACTCCAACATAAGTGATTAATTACGAGCCCCACCACTAGAATAATGGAAAGTGAGAACACTAAAGAGCGGCATTTATGGTAATGCTGAAGAGATTACTTCAGCGCAAAGATGGAAGTATAATACAATGTGTATATTACTCTCTGCGAACACATGAATTGCAAATTGTCGCTTTCGTTTTCTACTCCCACAAAAACCCCCGACCATGTGAACTACAACGACCTGTAAAACAAATCTGATAAGATTACACTGGTGTGTAGAGATTTGGTTTACAGGTTTAAAAATGAAACACCTTTCAAAATACACACTTTTTTCGATCAATTTAAAAAAAACAAAGCCATTAAAATTACATATTTTAATAAATGATAACCAATCAATTAAAAAGAAAAACAATATAGGGTGATCATCATTGAAAATTCAGTTTAATATTTGTGAAGGAAAATTGCATTAAATAAATTAAATTTACCCTCTTAATTACTTTAACATTTAAAAATCCAATTAATTAGCCAATCACAAATAAGTACATGTCTCTCTTGAGCCACATGCGGTCCCGGAAATTGGCCCAATTTAT
This sequence comes from Clogmia albipunctata, assembly GCA_001014945.1. Taxonomy (NCBI): domain Eukaryota; kingdom Metazoa; phylum Arthropoda; class Insecta; order Diptera; family Psychodidae; genus Clogmia; species Clogmia albipunctata. Next base: position 97,012 of record JXOV01026381.1, read on the forward strand.
CAATTTATTTGAAAGATTCCCGTCATGACAGAATAAATTTCATCAATAAAAGTGGTGAAATGTAATTCTTAATTGAATTAAAAACATAATTACGAAGAATTTTGCAAAATGGTGACGGGTGAAACTTGGCAAATGAAATGAATGTCTCTCTCACTCGTCAAGCATTGATTGCTTGGCAAACACATCCAAGCCCAAGATCGTCTAAAATCCATTACCCCAACCACATCATTAAATTCTCACGAATTCGGGCAACTAAATCATTTTCTACACGCGCAATTATTATCTACTATTGATTCGAGATAGAGATCGCAAGCTTGTACCATTGGAATGTAGATCCACCAAAATGATTGCTCTTTCAATAATCAAAACCACCTTTGACCCCTCGACCAGTTTTTCTCATGATCGTCTTCGATGGTTTCCATTCCAGTTCAGGTCTTTCACTTTTGTTTAACTCGGGTCAAAAACGTAAATTACGGTAAGCATGCATATTTTTAATTAAATTGTTAACAGGCATTTCTGCTTAATTTGTTTAAAGTGAGAGTATGTAATATTACATGTAGGATTTTCTTTGAAAATAAATAAGTGCAAAATCATAACATTTGAAATAATAATTTCTTAATTACAAGGGTGTAAAACTAGCTCTTTAATAACGGGAAAACAAGAGTAAAATACGAACCACACCTTATAATTTATTGAAATTTTTTATTGCCTAGAAATTATTTTCAAAAATTGAAATGCATGCTGTTATTTAAAGAAGTACTTTACGGTTTTTGTTAGCCACCTGAAAAAAAGATTTTTCACTTTATTAAATGGTATTCGAAAATCCCTCACAGGAAGTGTTTTTTTTTTTTATTAAAATCAATTATATTTCTCAATAATAATAATACTATTGCAACCAATCAATGGAAAAATATCTATATTTGAGTTTGAAAATGGTTCTTATTATAAAAAATAATAATTCCGAGTTGTAATAAAGTGACGTCACAAAAGGCATGTGATTGTACTACCTTTGTATCAAGGATTAATTTTTCTCTACTGATCATTTAATAAGCAATTAATAGCCAATTGAAACAATGAAATTGTGGTCATTAAAACGTACCATTCTCAAAAATTATACCAAAGAAATTATCTTGAATTCCATTAAATATTCTTATCAACATATAATATATAGAAATTAGCTTACATGTTTATTTCATACAATAAATCTTTATCAGTTCCTCGAATTCCTTTTGACCTGTTATTTGATCACTATCAATTTAATACATCATTAGAGATTTGTAAATTCTCTCAGTTGTTGCCTATGAAAGGTAGTGTAGTGAGTGTAGTTTTCGTTCCAAAATGAAGTTATCATTGGTATTAATTCCAATTTTCCTAATTGTGGTCTCATGTCATTCTATAGACAAGAATTCCAAATCTAAGCGAATAGAATTATCTACAACTCTGAAACCTTGTGAAGAAACGAAAGAGACTGGTTCTTCCAGTGAACCTCCCACATTTGGAAATGTAGTAAAAGCTAACTGCAAGGAAGGATACCGATATGACCATAATCAAATATGTCGTAAAATATTCTAAAGAATAAAATATAATTTGTTTTGAATTTTATAATTCGAGGGCGCAATGAAATAAATTCCAATATTGAGTTAAAACGAAAAGTGTTTCCTTTATATATTAAAAATATTAAAAACTTAAAAAATTTTCAAGAAAATAAAGATTTATGTTTTTGGTTTTAAATTTGCTATAATGTTTTGAAATAATTATAAAATATATAATTTTCTAATTCTGCTCGTACATACTATCTTTACTAAGTTAAAATTGTGTTTCGGGCAAAGTTACCCTGTATAAATTAAAAACACTTCAAGATCACCATTATTATTATTGTGATCTGATAATATTCCAACACTGACGAGAATCACCAAATTTTAAAACAGTTCAAAAGCAGGTCATGTTTAATCACACGACAATATTCTATATGGGCTTTAATTAAACATATTTTAAATAAACAATGAAGCTTCTGATCTTCTTAGCACTATTTGTGAGCATCGCTACTAGTTATCCTGTACCTGAAAATTCAAGTGTAACTGAAGAAAATGTTAATTGTGAATGGACCTACAAGTGTGAAATAGTTGAAAGTAAAAATCCTTTTGTATGTCGCAAATGGGGCCAGGAAATGATCAATTGTACAACACCATCAACTACTCAATCAATTACGAATATATCCGTAATTAAAGTTCCATGCAAAGAAGGAATGGCATTTGATCACAGAGGAATATGTCGGAAGAAGTTTTAAGCAAATGTATAAAAAAGTAAATAAAACCTGTTCCAGAATTTTAAAACATATTTTTGTGGTATTTCCCTTAAAACCAATATACAGATTGGTATATGCCATAGTGTTATGAATTACTTTTACGTTCAATAAATCAAAACTATTGTTTTCAGAAGTTATAAATTCCTTTCATTTTACTCATCACTTTAAAATTACGTAAAGTCTGTTAAATATGCAGTTTGATTTTCCTTTCATCTGGGATGATGCAACAATGTTTGGTTCTTGTTGAATCCTCCTGATTCATTTAACTTTGAATCAAATTAAGCAACAAAATTAACACAACAACCGTTAGTAGTCTAGGTTTAACGAAATGGCTTTTTGTATTCATTTGCCAATAATTGACAATTGAATGCTAATTTCTTATATAATTTTTTTTATTAAATTTTAATTAATTCCACGTACAAACGATTCTGTAAAGGTCCCACGTAATGACACGTTTTACCACCGAAACATAATATCAACACCAAATAGGTCCATCACTTTTTCAGTTTCCATTTTTTCAATTGCAGCAAAAATTATACTAGCATAAAGTTCCGGTTATTTGTTTGTTAAACTGTTCTTTGATTAATTAGAATTGATGATTATAGTTGTTTGATAATAGAGTCTAAGGATATTTTTTTTGTAAATACATTTACACAAATTTAATTTGTGTTCAATTGCCGTTCAATTAACCAATTATGTTTCTAAGATTTACTACATAAGCCTTAGTTCATTATTATTATTATTGTGAACTGATAATTTTCCATCACTAACCATAAGCAATAATCTTTTAACTTAGTTCAAAACAGGTCAAGTCTAATCATACAACATTCTACTTCATTAGCTTTATTTAACTCATTATAAATAAGCAATGAAGCCTCTGATCTTCCTAGCTCTGTTAGTGGTCATTGCTACAAGTCATCCAGTGACTCCAAATGCAAGTGTACCTGAAGAAGGTATTAATTGTGAATGGGCTTATAAGTGTGAAATAGTTCAAAGTAAAGATCCTTTCATATGCCGCAAATGGGGTCAGGAAGTTATTAGTTGTACAACACCATCAACAACTCAATCAGTTGTGGGTACTTCCATGATTAATGCTCCATGTCTAAAAGGGATGGAATTTGATCGCAGAGGAGTATATCGGAAGAAGTTTTAAACAAATGTACAAAAGAGTAAATAAAATATAATTCAAAAAATGTCTCCAAAATATGTATTGTATTTTGTATGTCTTTAAGAAATAATCTTATATAAAAAAGTGAAAATTCAGAAAGGTAGTTAATTAAAGTATTTTTATGTTTGACATTTTTAAGCTTGGTTTTTAAAAAAGACTCAAATATTAATTCAATTAATCCTCTTCTGCTTTGAGTTAGTTTAACATGAAATAGAAAAAATGTGGTCTCATTAAGTCTGATAAATCTACTACTATTTGTTCATTCTCTATAACTGGTTTGTGGTAAAAATCATTGGACCTCTTTTAGAACATTTTAAAACAATGTTTTCCTCATAATTTTAAATCATTTTGCCATTATTATTATTCAAAACTGATAATAATTTTACACTGACCAATATCGTAGAATTATGGAACAGTTCAAGAGCAGGTCTTGAATAATCAGACAACCTTCTACTACATCTGCTTTAATTAAACTTACTTTTCATAAGCAATGAAACTTCTGATATTTCTAGTTTTGTTTGTAGTAATTGCCTCAAGTCATCCAGTGGCTGAAAGTGCAACTGAAAATGGTGTTAATTGTGAATGGGTCTACAAGTGTGAAATAGTTCAAAGTAAAGATCCCTTTGTATGTCGCAAATGGGGCGAAGCAAAGATTGATTGTACAACAACAACTGAAGTACCAGTTATAACTTTCGTTAGGATCAGAGCACCTTGCTTAAAGGGGTTGGAGTTTGATCGCAAAGGCATATGTCGAAGAAAGTTTTAAACAAATGTATTGAGGAGTCAATAAAACTTAATTCTAATTACTTGTATTGTGTGTTTTTGTGTCTTATCCAAAGTCGCTACTATCACAGATATAACTTTGTTGTTAATTAGCAATGTCCTTATCGGGATAATTCTTTATGAAAATGTCAGATTATGATACAGAACATGTTTTATAGCATTTTTATTTTGTTGTCTTCAACTGGAATAATGAAAAAAAACCATTCGATCTCTTCTAGCCTGTCTAATTGATTTTAAAATAATATTTTCCTCATTTTATTTTAAATCATTTCAAGATTTTTTTATTATTGAGAACTGATAATACTGCAGCATTTTTGTTTTGTGTTGGAGTACATGATTTTTAAACTTTTAGATTAGTCAAAAGCAGGCCATTTTTGAGCAGAAGATCGTCTATTATATCGGAATTAATAAGATTTATTTTAAATAAGCGATGAAGAAACTGGTCTTCTTCACTCTGTTTGTGGTCATTGCTACAAGTCATCCAGTGACCGAAAGTGCAAGTGAAGAAAGAGAGGATGTTAATTGTGAATGGACCTACAAGTGTGAAATAGTTGAAAGTAAAGATCCCTTTATATGTCTCAAATGGGGACAAGAGATGATTTATTGTACAACAACAACTGAAGAACCAATTGTGACCTTTGCAATGATTATTGCTCCATGTTTGGATGGATTGGAGTTTGATCACAAAGGCATATGCCGAAAAAGATTTTAGTTCAGTGCGGCTAATTAAATTTGATTTTAAAGCATTTAAACATGAATCATTATTATTATTGTGAGCTGATAAGACTTCAACACTGACCAGAATCACTCAACATTTGGGTTAGTTCAAAAGCAGGTCATGTCTAATCAGACAATCATCTATTACATGAGCTATAATTAAACTTGTCTTAAATTAACAATGAAGCTTCTAATCATCTTAGCTCTGTTTGTGGTCATAGTTACCAGTTATCCCGTGCCTGGAGATGAAAGTGAAAATGAAGAGGGTGTTAATTGTGAATGGACCTACAAGTGTGAAATAGTTGAAAGTAAAAACCCTTTCGTTTGCCGTAAATGGGGGCAGGAAATGATTAAATGTATGACAACAACCACTACTGAAGCACCCTTAGTACCACAGAATAGAGCTATGATTATGGCTCCATGCTTAAATGGAATGGAATTTGATCGCAAAGGAATATGCCGGAAAAAATTTTAATCTTAAAATACTAATATGTACTTAAGAGTAAATAAAATTGTTAATTTGTGTCAAAGTATTGCGAAATTTGCATGAAATTTATGCATGACGCGATTCGGTAGATTTTAGCTCTGTAGATGGAAGATTTTATATATTTTTAATCGACTTTTCTACAATTGTGCCTTGTAAGAATTATGAATTTATTTCCATTTAATAACTCAAAAGCGCTATTGTTTTGTGGAGTCATAAATTCCTTTCATTTAACCCATCATCTCAATATTACGTAAAGACTCTCAAAAGTCTGCACTTTTTCATTCCTTTCCACTAATGGGATGATGCAAAAATCATTAGACCTCATTTAGACCATCTAATTGATTTTGACATGAAAACGTCGTCAAATCACCCAGGTAATATACAAGCCTGTCAATTTGGACTAGCTAAATGAGCTTATTGTTTAAGGCCAAACCGAAACAAATTCAAAAATTCATCCATTCATCTGCCTTTGCCCCCCTCGAGACAAAGATGTGTGCAAAGAATTTAAGACCGAAAAACTTTCATATTTTTACTTTCATTCCATTATTATTAAAAGTGCACAAGACCCAACAAATAATAGAGATAGTCAGTCATTTTTTCTTCAGTGTAGCAAAGAAGAAAAAATTGTTGAAGAAACACTCTTCATTTCAAAGGAAAACAAAGTGTTTGACGCTTTTGTTAGACATCATCGTTGAGAGAGGCTTTTGTTTAATGCAGAAAATATATGCTGAATTTAAAAACCACATTTGTGCTGATAACTCTCTTCCGTGATTCGAGATTTTCCCACATCGTTACCCCCTTTAGCTTAAATTAGTCACAAGGCAAAAAGTATTGATATTGATAACAATTCGATTGCAAAATTTTTGGCAAAAGTCATTCCTGTTTAATCTCATCTCATTCTTTTTTTCAAGATGTGATTGTATTTTAACCTCTTTTATTAGGGGCATTTATTAAAAAGACTTTGTTACGCAACCGACTGATGATGGTTAAGAAAATAATTAAAAGAGACGTGCATTTTCTTTTCACATAAATTATTCGTCGGAATGTAAAAACCATAGTTTTTTTCTGCAATGTGTTTGTCTAGGAAGCAGCTCCATGATCGAAATCTCTATAGAAGGAGTAGAAGGGGTAAATTATTGGCCAAATGCTGTTGATCTGGTGTGATGCAATATTTAACGTTCAATAATTCGCGGAAAACACACATTTATTTCGTAATAAAAGTTTATTGATGACACCAGTATTTATCTCTCTCTTTTTCCTTGTTCCAGAGTACTGAACAATTTGCCACGCGACGCCAGCTGCTGACGCCTGTCCAACAGAGTCACATCTTGACGGACATTCAACAGCATCAGCACCGTTTCGGTTTAAGTCCAAATCAACAACAGCAACAATTTCCACCTCAAAATCAAAAGAACTTTGTTCAAAAGCCTAACTTTGGACCTCAACGGCAGTTTTTCCCACCAAATCAGCCTAATCAGTTTAATCCCCAGCCAACCCAGAACACGTTCCGTAATGTTATCCCCAGTGGAAGACCACCAGTTCAAAATGGTCCACATGCTCAGCATCACACACAAACCAACTTTGTTGCCAACTTTCAAACAAATGGACAACAGAACACCAATCAGCTAGGTCCTTTACCTCAAAATCAACCTCAATTTGTTCATCAAGGACCAATCCAGCAGCAATTCCAGCGAAGTGTGCAAAATCAACTGCAACAGCCTCAGTTCCAGAACAATGTTAGATTCCAACAAATTTCCCCAAATCAGCAAATTCAAATTTCCCCAACAATAGGCCAACAACTCCCTACAATTACGACCTTCCAGAATCAACCAATTATCCAAAACTTTCCACAAGCCCAAGCTTTAATAGGACAACCTCCAGTGCCATCTATATCTCCATCACAAGCTCCCTTTATCGGAAGTCAACCAATCTCTGCCTCACTCCCAGTTGTGAATTCACAACCTCAATTCTTCTCGGGTTTAAGTCTCTCAAATCCCGCTCCAACTCAACAAGTTCTCTCGTTTCCACCGGTCCCATCGACAATCAGCTCCTTCAACCAACAGCCATTTGTGCAAAGTAATTACCAACCAATTAATGGGCCTTCTTTTAACCCACAACCCCAATTCCAAGGAAGTCAACAAACTTACTTTTCCGATCCAAAACAGGAAGAAGAACGAATCAGACTTCTAAAAGAAAAAGAGAGGATCATCCAGAAGCACGAACAATTTGTCCAAAAACACCAACAGAAGCAACAGCAAAAGGTGCAACAGTTACACCAGGAGTTCTTGGAGAACCAGCAAAAGATTCAACAGCACGCCCAGAAAACTGTTAAACAAATCAACCCAGGCCAATATGTGCCTAGATATACTCATAGTAGAGGAGTTCTTCCTGATGAAGTGAACCTTTTTCAAAAAGCAGTTCAGGCATACCATGAAGTCCACCCTACCACTTCCACAACAACCACAACTACCACCCCCTTCCCACAAACAACTGTTGAGCTCTTGAAAACCAAGCCAAAGTCCGGTAAGAATGAGATTACAATTTCCACGCCTGAACAATTGGAACAACTGTTACAAGGTCAAAAACTATTTGGACAGTTGAAAGGTGCTTCAAAGTCAAAAGCCAAAGGAAAGTCTGCTAAGGGAATTGGACGAGATGATTTGATTAAACAATTAAAACTCGCTTTAGCTGAACAGCCTCATGATTTGGAAGGAAAGAACTTTACATCTCAAGATATCGTCCTACCTGATGGACAAAAGGTTCAAGTGATTAGAACTTCTGACCCTAATTTAATACCCCAGGGAACGAATGCAATTACCGCTCCTAGTTCTTCAGTACCTGTAGAACAAATTGTTGATCCACAGGGACAGCCTCTTGGATCTGATTTTGAACTGATTAAACAAACTTCTGATGGAAAACTTGAAGAAGTAGGACAATTACCTGCTCAAAAGAAAGTGACCTTTGTATATTTAGAAGAACAAAATGACGGAAGTTACAAAATTCAAGGAGTTAAGGCCAATGGTGAAAAGGAAGCCAAGACATCAGGCACTGAAGTTGACAGTATCTTGAAGAGAATTAAAGAAGGAGAAATCAAACTTCCACCTCCAACTAATGTAGTTCAACCTAAGGTTCCCTTGTTACCTACAACACTTCGCGATGTTATCAGTAGCACAACACCACAAACTGTCTCCCCATCTTCGTCGAAATATGAGGAAGTATTTTATTCAACATCTCCTCGAGCTAATTCAGTTAGAAGCACCAGTTCAAAAGCTTCTGCTCAATCGGTCCTATCAAACCTATCATTAAAAGAAACCAACTACCTAAACGCAGTGTCTTCAACTAAGCAATACAGAGCTTCAACTCCAGTTCCTAATCCATACCAATCTACCTACAGTTCTCAGAAAATTGTCTCAACTGTCGCTCCTCCACACGCTGCAGCCTTGATCGACACAACGATCAAAGTTGAATCTACAACGGTACCCAGTTTTGCAAGTGCAGAACCTTCTAAAGATGACCACGAATTAACAACAATACTGAAAAACATGGGACTGAATGCCATGGCTAAGTACCTGAAGCAATCGGGATTGGACACAATCTTGAACGAAACAGGACCCTATACAATCTTCTCGCCCACGGACAAAGCATTCAGAAGTCTCTTAGTCCAGCTAGGAGGCCCTGAGAAAGCTGAAGAGAAATTCAAGCATAACCCAAGGCTTCTTAGCGGGGTAAGTTTAAATTTTTAGTTATACCATAAGTCCGATAAGATGAGATATTATTAAACACTACAGGTATTATAAAGTCACGTGCATCGTAAGTAATTTTAAGAAGCGCGTGTGTTGAATAATGCTCATGGACCGTGTTTTATACAAGATTTTTTGCATTTAATAAAAGAACGTAATAATTCTTTTAAATATATCTGTGTTATTTAAATCAATAGAAAAGTAAAGTAAATTTAAAATAAATTCGTTCTTTCGTGAAAAAATAAATTAATATGCCTGTTAAACAATAAAATATCATTAACAATACACATTTCAGTGTCATAATACCAATTTTATGCATAAAAATTCATAAAAAAAGAATACCTGATTTTCAAAAGCAAAGCCATTATAATAAAACGAGATTTAATTTGCAAATAAATTTGAATCGTTAATAAAGACCGTTTTAATTGCAGCTACTTCTCCATCACGTAATTCCCGGTTCCTTCGAAATCTCTTCACTTCAAGATGAAATGACTGGAGTTTCTCTGGCCGGCACACAACTTCGCGTGAATCAATACAAGTTGCATGATGCCCAATGGAATGACATTATGGTGAGTTTCGTTTAGTGGAATTTACATTAATTTTGCATATTTAATCACCCACTCTCGTAGAGAAATCGAAAGCCATCTTCATCTTCACTTGAATATTAAATTTGATTTCCATTTAATTAGGTGACTACAATTAATGGAGCTACTGTTGTAGGAGATAAGCAAGATATTGTGATCCCACAAGGAATTGCCCATGGAGTAGACAAAGTCATGTTCCCATTACCGGTAGGCGATCTATTACAAACTCTTCAATCCGATCGGGAAAGACGGTTTACCAACTTCCTTCGAGCTGTATTTAGTGCCAATTTATCCGAGTTGCTTCAAAGTAAAGGTAAGATAAATTCACTGTAAAATAACTCTTTACTGGAACTCCGATAGTTTCTTCCCGAAGAAAAGCGAATTGTATAAAATTTTGTACAAAAAACTGGTTGGAAAAACTCATAATTAAACACTCGTACCTTTTATAACTTGGAACTTTACTCGTATTTATGGTTCATTTTCCCATCACGTTGTTTAAATAACTATAACCAATAAAGTTTTTAAACCATGAGTGTAGTGGATGTTTCAAAGAAGGACCGTATATTTAATAATGATAGGTGTACTATAAAGTACAAGTAACAAATAATTCTAAAAAAATCATTGTTATTTTAAATTCAAATTTAAAATTTAGATCTCTTTTACACATTATTTTACAAAATGATAGAGAGAATTATATATCTTGATTAGCTTTTTAATAACGAATGTAAATAATTTATATAAATTTGATCAATTGGACGAAGATCTTTTACGAATATTACACTAATAATCATTAGTGCTTTAAAGAATTCTTTAATTTTTTGTGTGACTAAAATTCATATTGTATTTTACAGGAATCAAAACCTATACTGTATTTGCTCCCACTGACGAGGCCTTCTCCAAGTTACCAGCAGATGAGTTGAATGCTTTATTAAGCAATAAAGACATGGCTGAAAAGTTGGTTATGAAGCATATTACACCTGGAACCTTATTCTCAGCAGGAATGAGATTCTACCAAATCAAAGAAACCATGTCCAGTGGCAAGCCAATCACCCTGCAGAAGAGCACAGGAAAGATCAAGGTCAACGACGGAAATATCGTATCATCAAACATCCCAGCGACAAACGGAGTAATTCATGCAATTGATCTGCTACTTTAACACCTTCCAAGGGATTATCAGTTTCCAGCGAAAACAGATTTGTTATGTATAGTGAAGAAAGAAGAGTGTGTTATTTATTAAACAAAATAAAACGTAATTAAACAGTTTTTATAACAAAGAAAAAATGAAGAAGAATCCATCGATGTCTAATATTTTGACAGTTGTGGCCCTTTAGAGGAGATACGCCTCAATTTTAAGTGAGGTGACCATGTTGATTGGTCTTAATCTGTAAATTTATTATACAAAGACAAGAATAAAATAATAAAAAAAGCCAATAATACTCTTTTTTATTTTACTTACGCTATCAATTAAGCTTATAGCTGCAACCGTTTATTCTTGATATCTCTGGATCCAAAAGAAGCTATAAATTTGCACATAGTATATCACTAAACAGCTTACAACTCTATATAATATCAGATTTGCAAGTATTTGAATCAATTTGGCGAGAAAAGAAACGGAAAACTACACAATTCCTATGGGTCAGCTTAATAACAGCGACGCCCTTTTCTCCGTTATGGGCAATTTTTAAACAATTTATTGATGGAGTTTATTGAGGGTAGTTAGGTAAGACATTCCAAAATATATCCAGAATTTCTAAAATTAGGGTCGGGATATCATTGCAAGCCAAATTGAAAGTCTAAAATGCCTGATTTAAAAAAATGAGAATACAAAATTTTCGAATTGATATAAAGTAATGATGGCTATCGGAAACTGTCTTCTTTGTGCATATCAGGATACTAAATTGACATAATAGAATTTAATAAATTTTCCATTAAATAAGTCGTTCGTGTTTTAATTTTAAACTCGTGAAATACAATTTGTATTCAAATAATTACTAAATCAAATAAGTCACAGAAATAATTTAAAATAATAAACATTGAAGCATATGTAGAAAAGCTCTGTTATAGATATTATACAGGTCGTTAAGATAAGGCATTATTAACAGGCCTGGATTTACACTAGGGGCAATTGGGGCTTGTGCCCAAGGCGGCAAATTTTCTACGGCGAAAATTTCAAATGTCAGAAAAAAATTTCTATACAATTTATAATTAAGTATTTTTTTTAAATAAACATATTATATTTAAAGAAATACAATTTATGCATTAAGTATCAAATTAGAATTTTTTTTAATAACAGAGCGTATCGGGTTTTGTAATGAATACCCGTGTGTTTCATAATGCTTATCGACAGTGTTTCATACAAAATTTTATGTATTTTAAAATAATTGAACACAAATATCTAAAAGTTCATCAGTTTTTAATTAAAATTTAGTTTTCTATCTCATATCCTATTGCGTTCCATGATTTAATGAGATGATGGATAAAACTATATCTTAATTCACATAGGAAATATGATCTCTCTTTTCACTTTAAATTGGTGGTTGAAGAGAATCGATTTGTCATTTCAATTAAAATGTTTTATTTAAATTGAAACCGTCCGTTAAAACAGTCAAGCTATGCCCAACGAAACTGAATTCTATCTATATTAATTTGTTGGATAATTTAATAATAAAGAAAAGGCACTAGTGATAAAAATATAGTTTTTTTGTCTTATGATATCCAACTTTCCAATGAATGTTTGGAATAATAATTAATTCGCTGAAACTTACTTGTACACCTTTTATTTTAAAATAAAAAAACCCAATAAAAACACAGTTCGTAATTTAATATATCTTGATTTTATTATTTGTTTTATAAGTAACAACATAGTTTACTTAACAATGACCCTTCCGAACTCTCAACACTTCTTCCCTCTCGCACATAATCTTTCCATTCAGAATAGTTATATATAATAGTATAATACATAGATCTTCTATAGAGTAATTGATTTAAAAATAATATTTAACTACTAAACTAAATGATTATCGGGATAAATTAAAATGAAATCGCTTCAATAATAATAACTATAAAAAAAAGTAAATTGCATTAAAGCATTATCTCTAACTGAACCGAATTTCTTAAATGAAATGATTTCCATCAACAGCTTTAATTGATCTTCGATTCTTAATTCCTTATTATCCATTACTCAACATCAAACTCATTTCTATACACAAATTTACAACATTTTTAATAAAAATTAAGACATTTTCATTAAGTTTAGCTACCAAAAGCTCATTTCTTCTTCCAATTATTACTCTCAATTCTCTTCTCCTCTTTCCAAATAATCTTATAATTTACTTATAGGTATATAAAAAAGGAAGTACAAAATAGTTTTTATATACAAAAGAAATATAATTGAACAACGTTTTAGCGTTTTCCATTTGATCAGAAATATATATCGCAGCGACAAAGATTTTAGACGTGGTTTTTGTATATTTTTAGTATAGTTTAGTAGATATAATAATACACGGTTGCGTGTTTTCTCTTTTTTAGGATTAAAGAACAAGCATACATATTTTCATAACTAAATGTGCTTTTGAAAGACTAAAGATGCTCCCAAATCCTCTTCTCATTCACTCTATAATTAATGTGCGCAAAATTTTCTTTCTACAAGATTTATTAAATACATATTTTAGTTTAACGTACGTGATGGTGTTTGAAAACTATAATTTAATCTCCTGTTCGGGCCTAAAATTGCACAAATGAACTCTCTTCTTTTCATTTTTATCTTTTTTATCGTCTGATGAATCCGTTCTGTTCAAATAACTACATGACCAAAAGCACAATATTTGTTTTGTTTGGCGGGCAAATCGCCTTTAAAACGAGATCACAATATTCTTAAGTTCATATCTGTTCAATTTTTATAATTTTACAGATTTTGGAATGCTGAGTCTTGTTCACCGCCGTCGTCTGAACTTTATTACATTTAAGCAAAATGCATTGACACGCGTACAAACTTATACTGCCAGTTTGACAATCGGTCCGGTCTATCAAAGACACAAACCAAAAACACACCTTCATTGATACGCAGATAAAACGGTTTCTAAAAATTACTTTTGATTCTTCTACAATGTAAATACTGATATGTATGGATTGATTCATTAAATGTCTTGTCCTTAAAAGCACATAAATGCCCACTTTTCGCTGTTTGAAGCAGTGGTTTCTCGTTTTGATATACTTTATCTTATCAATTTTCTCTCCTCACCGTTGTTCTAGAATCTCCTATTTTCTTTAAATTTCCAAGAAAATAAAAGCAAAAGAACAGATTAATTTCTTTTAGACTATATCAAATGATGATTAATTAGTAAATTTAAAAAAAATTAATTTAATAAAAATTATTTTTAAAAAAACCATTGAATTTTTATAATGATAAATTGGAAAATTTCAAAAGATTTTTAATCTTAAAGCGCTTTTCGATATAAATAGTTATTTGAACCATTTAAATATATCATGAAAATGAACTTCAAAATTAAAAATCAATTAAAATTAGTACAGACAAATTTTAAATACTTTAAAAATCAAATGAATTTGAAAATATTGATAATTTTGGTTTTAAAATCAAAGTAAATTTCTTTTGCTAAATTCCACAACATAAACCGATCATAAAATGATATTGTATTAAAAATAGTTTTGTCTTTGAAAATAAAATATTTGTTTAAATAAAAACTTATTTGACTGAAATTAGTTTTGAAAATAAATTGAATTAGGTCCATTGAAATTTAAAATGAAATTAAGAGGAATTAACAAATTTTAAGCTTAAAATTCCTATTTCATGTACGCAGTTTCAAAAACTATTTAAACAGAAAAGGATAACACCACATTTATATAGAATTCTAAACTTGAAAACTCGAAATAATTCTCTTTTTAAAATTCTTTCATAAAAATTGATTTGATTGAATTAACTTTTTTATTGATATTATTTATTATAATAAAAAAAATTCATTTTGTTTTTGAAAACCAAATAATTCTTTGAAAATAACGAGATTTTTTAAAACAAGCTTTACAAATGATATTATTGTGTGGTGAAAATCCATTCGATTTGATAAAATTACTAATTTGTTTTTTTATTTAACAATAATTGTCTTTGAAAATCCTCAGCTTATTGATTTGATTGAATTTACTTTTCAAATACTATCGCATTTAATTTTCTTGGAAATTAATAGAACTCATATCTTTTTCCTCTATTACTTCACTTCATATTATTATATAATATTAACAGGGTTAAATGTGTACCAGTACACACGTAGAATACAATATATCACCATTTGACCACTTCTTTCCTCCCATCAAATATTGCTTGACCTTCTTAAACAAGATCACCTCTTCCACACTTATCACATAGTCAAACTATAGCTGAACTTGGAAGGACTGGGCGGGGGGTTTCGGTGGCGAGATGAATGGATTCGTATTATGTCCTTGGGCGTCTGTTTTCACAATCGGATCAACCCATTCCGCGTCAAAGGGATCGCCAGCGTTGAGCGATTTTGTGCGAGAATTGACGTTCAACGATGGAGGACGCTTGGGGGAGGTGTTCTGGACCACTTGTCCGAGCCATTGTTCAGGATTAGGTAAAGGAGCAGCCCCTTCCATGGGCAGTACTCGTTGTTGTGATCTTTGTGGGGATAATTGTGTCGTCATTATCGTTCCTGTGGTTGTTATTAATCCATTTGTCCTTTGCTGTTGTTGTTGAGAGATGGGACTCATCCCTTTGATGGAATTGATCGAGTTCGTGTCCAAAGGTGAGGAAATTGTCGAATTTCCCAAAAGATTATTATTCGCCATTGAATCGACGTTGTTATTGTTCGAAATCACCGTTGACGAGGATTGGGTAAGAATTGAAGAGGAGGTTCCATTGATCGCAGCTGGTCCAGTGTACATTTGTAAATGGAGAGTTCTTTCCAAGTTAAAATTCGAAACTGGGCTTGTTGGAGCCGAATTGAGAAGCTCCATTTTCGAAAACTGAATTTCATCCCCTTTAGTCGTCATTAAAGACAGTTCCTGGCTCATCTCCTGACATAATTGACTCACTTGGTTCTCCTGTATTTGAGGGGATACCTCTGGAATGGGCGAAACCGACCTCAAAGTCCCTTTCGGCGTTGCCAAATCGAGAAAAGCTTTTTGCCTTTCCGCGTTGGACGGAAGATCGTTCAATCTTAAGGACATTTGCCTTTTAAACGGAGACGTCGACCCTAACGTGCCCAACCCCCTAAAACTGCCCTGCCTCTCCAGCATCGACGCTGTCGCGTGCGGCCTCTCAATCGCAAACGGATTAAACGGTTTCGGTTGCGGCGGAACGGCCATAGATGGCGCTATTCCGTCCACGCAGCGCTCGTTGTTTAGCAGACGCTCGGTCATAGTCTGCTGCCGGAACGAGCCACTTCTCGTGAACGTACTATTCTTCATGTCGAACGTCATCGTGACGCCGCACTCCTTATCCCGTCTCTGCTTCCGCTCTAAACACACGGCAAAGGCACAGCCCACCGCGTGTGACAGACGCTCACCCGAATCTTTGCTCGCGAGAAATCCGTGACACATCCACCGGCGCGTCGTTCCATCCCGGCAAATGTAACTAAAACCACGCTCGTGATTCCGATCCGGAGCGCAGAAGCTCACCTTTTCAATAGTCTGGTCAACAATCAACCCCTTGGTTTCGTCGTCAACGACACGCAGACCGTCACCGCTAACGTGTAACAATCCTCGAACTGGACGGCGACGAGAATTCTAGAGAAAAAAGTTTATGTTAGTTTAATGAATATTTTAAAAAGGGTTTTATTTTAATGGTTTAAACTTTAATAGTTAGTTATTTACACAAGGCGAGAAAAAATGAACAATAATGAAACAGGAGTAAAATTCTAAAAAAATTAACGATATGAGTCTTCTAAAAGATACGAGTGTTTAAATATATACTTTTCCTTCCAGTTTCTAACAAAATTTTACAAAATTCGCATATTTATTTACAATTGGTTCACAAAATAAGAAGTCTATATTAAAACAAAACAATGCACTAAATAAGGATATAGGCTAATTAATATTAGAAAATCATAACAAGACATGAACAACAAATTTATTTTGCTTCCAAAGCTACTGAAATCTACAACAATAATTATTAGTAAATGAACTTTAGTGCAAAGTAACAATTTTGGGTATTTATACGATTTGTGTTTGTCTATGGTTATTGAAAAAAGTGTACACGACTACCAAAAATATCAAATAATGAACGATTTTTTTATAATAAGTTAACACTGCTTAAATAGTAGAATTGTATATACATGTTAATTTAATCTCATACTAGTTCTGTAAATACAATATTTAAAAAACTTTTTCTAGAAAACCATTTTTACAGTGTAGATAAGTAGTAAAATAATATACACAAGCCTTTTATAACAACTAATTTAATGCCTAAGCGGATAAATAAATTGGAGCGTTATACATTTGTTTACAATCTCATATTCAACAGTTCGCTTTTCGATATTGAAATAAAATGGGTTTTTCGTGCAATTTGAGTGGAATTGACCTACTTAGGTGGGAAATCTATTTTATAACTCGGAAAATTAAAAAACACATATTTAACACTCGTTTCCTTGTNAGTTCGCTTTTCGATATTGAAATAAAATGGGTTTTTCGTGCAATTTGAGTGGAATTGACCTACTTAGGTGGGAAATCTATTTTATAACTCGGAAAATTAAAAAACACATATTTAACACTCGTTTCCTTGTTAANTTAAAAATAATAACGTTGACAAGAAATTCGAATGAACAAAATTCAANATTTAACCGATTTCTATGGATTCTTGAAAGATTTTACACATTTTAAATGAAATTTTTAAATTTTGTATTAATATGTTTCTAAATGTTACATTGTTGATAAATATTATTAAACACAAATCTCTTAATAGTAACATATATATTTTGTCGTCTTTTTTGTATAAAATTCTCAAATAGAAAACTACTTACTCTTAAAACTTTGAGCGCTTCTTCACAGACTTGCATTCCTCGAGATTCATACACTTCGACACAGCCTAAATATTTAACAGGAAAGGAACAAGTCGCCGATCTGACTGCCTGTTCATCTGATTGCCATTGGTGTGGTTTCGAGGACTCTGGCAATCTATCTTTCCTCCGTCGAAACGAATCTCGAAACGATCTCCGAAGACGATCCATTTTTCTGGGAGATTTTTTACTCTGTCGAAATGAAGCCGATTTCTGAAGAGAAGAAAACAACAAACAAAAAACTATGTTAGGTGAAAGTCAAATTAGCGTTTTGCTGTTAGTTAGAAGGTGTGTCAAATAACGACACGCTGTCATACAAGTGCATTTTAAGAGANCAGACACGCTGTCATACAAGTGCATTTTAAGAGATCTTTAAATTGGAATGTAGCATTTCTTCGATCTACGTTCTGTTTGGTTAGTTTTCACAAGGTTCTGCAAATTTGATTAGTCATTCGTGGGCTTCTCTAGTCTCTACATTACAAAAGTACTACGAACCGTGTTGATTGCATCTCCATATGTACCGCGGGTAAAGCCACCATGATCCAGTGGCTCATGATGATGTGCTGACGAAGAGTTTCCCATTTTTTATTATGTTGTGGGTATTTGTTTCACTGATGATTAATTTTATTTTTCACTTTGTGTGCAAATAAATTATTGCCTATTTACAGCTTCTATTTCCAAAGTGGAGATTGGTGTTTCTCAATGGCACTTTCATATAAATCAAATACTTTGGAGAGTAGAAGGTGTTCAGAAGGTGCGCTCTTTAAATCTGTTTGGATAAAGAATCATTTTTATTAATCTACACATTTACAAATTGAGATTTAATCTGCGATTGCCATTTTCACAACTCGATTAGTGGACCATTACGAATATTAAACCCAATTTATAAAAGTTTCTGTCTTAATTATTGGCCAGTTTCATTTCTTCTGGACCCCAAACAACACCAGTCTAGAAACGGAATAACTGCACATACCGAATTTCGATTAAATTGAGTAAAGAAAAC
Source organism: Clogmia albipunctata (assembly GCA_001014945.1). Classification (NCBI taxonomy): domain Eukaryota; kingdom Metazoa; phylum Arthropoda; class Insecta; order Diptera; family Psychodidae; genus Clogmia; species Clogmia albipunctata. The sequence goes on from JXOV01026381.1 coordinate 115,823, forward strand.
TCACACATTATTAATAAAGAGAAATTCTTCTTCCATTTCTTCATTTTATCTTTCTCTTCTTTGTGCCATAATTAAATTAATTTAAACTGAATGTTGAGAGGTCAAAGCAAAGTTTAATATAAATGTAGTTGTTGCTATCACACTCTTTAGGATGAGATGTGAAGACAAATACTAAATTAAGATCTGGTAATTCAATCAAGGAATAGTTTATTTATTCAATTACAAACATCTTATTAGAAAGAAATAACTGAATTGATGACTAGTCCCATCACATTTTATACCAGTGTCTATATTGATTTGATACCAATAAATTTGAAATCAATGTTGAAATTCTTTTTTAAATAAAAATTAGGGATATTTTTTTTATCAAATTATTTATTTAAAAATATAAGGAAAAAAGTATGTTTAAGAGTTTAAGAATTTACAAACATTTATTCATTTTTGTTAAATATTTATTAATTTAATTTGCTGTCATTTGTCACTTGTTCTGTCAAAAACGTTTTTATAGCACTAATGCTTTAAAAGGATCCTTATCAAAATATAAAATACCATCAATGTATAATTCTTTTAAATAATCTGAGGAGCATTTGGGTAGGAAAAAGGTAAGTGTTATTTGACACGCCACACGAGGGCAATATAGATTACTGTAGGATCGGTTTAATGATAGTAATACGAACAGTTAGTATGAATTACCAGCTATTCCCGGCTAACAGCAACCAAAATACCACGTTAAAAGGGTGCTTACTCCCTGCAATCTGTAGTGGATGTTTTAACGGATAGTTTAAAATAAAATATGAATATTCAATGAAACACCTATATTGAACTTATCTATGAATTACGACTATTTAAACTATTTGCAAGATGAGGATACAAAATATAACTCTTTCTCTATCATTCAGTAAGATTGTGACAGGGATACTAAATATTAAATTTGAATTTTTAAAAACCATAACTTTTTTCAGATTTTCGTGTTAATTTATTTAAAACTGGATAAAACTTGGTATAAAACACAGTCAATAAGCAATACTAAACACATGGACTTTCTTTTTAAAAAAAACTCACAACGCTCGTGACTTTCAAAAGCCCTAGTATTAACCATACTTTATCTTATCGACTTAGTTGTATACATAATTATTTTGATCTAATTAAATTTGGTGAAACAATTATAATTCAATTAAATAAATTACCCAGTTTCATGACCTATCATCTTCTATTTCGATATAATGCTAACCAAAATAGATGAAGCAATAATCATCTCTATTCTGTTCAGTTGCATTTACGCTTCCCATGATTTTCGTGCACAAATATAAACGTTGACCGAAATTGAATAAATTACTCCCGAGATTTGCAAAATTCCCTTGAGAAATTCGATTTAAAAGCCCAAACATTACCTGTTAATCGGTAAGAAGTTTCAGGTATTTGATGTCTGGCTTAATCAAGATAATAGTAATTGTTTTAAATTATCAAACGACTTTGAACTGAATTCGAAATATGGGGAGATATGGGGTCAAGGCGCATTTTTAGAAGATAAACAAAATCTTTCGAATCTTATCACTCTTATTCTCGTTCCCCACAGAGACTAGAGCAACAAAAAAGGCACACACAATTACCAGGTAGAGAGGATTGTGAATTATTCATTTAATTCCCAGGAAGGGGGAATATTTCAGTAAGCAGCAATCCAGATTTAAAGGTATTTACAATTATACTACTATTATGTATTAGGCTATTGTTATTCGCGCTCATGTAAATGTATTGTCGTGTAAAATTTCTCAGCAAGAGATCAACCGAGAGACGGTTAAGAAGAAAGGCCAAGGGATTGTGTTTTTCCAATTCAACTCTATGTAACGGGCATTCTCATGCCTTTTAAGACTACTGCTGCACTGGGCTCTCTACGACGAGGGGATGGATCAATGAAAGATTAATGGGCATTATTCAAACAGGGAGACTGACTAAATAACAGGTAAATTGCCAATTTTGCATCGGTCTTACTAAATGCTAAAATGTGCAACGCTGGAAGGGTAATGTTCCCATCCCATGGTCTTTAATAAAATTAGGACGGTTAACGTGAGACAATTATTGTTAAAAGAAAATTAATACTCAATAAATATTGGTCTAAAAAGTAAGAGAGTTTAGAGAATTGAAGTTTTAAAATATATTTAAATTCCCTCAGTCTTAAAGATAATCTGAAATATTTTTGAATAAATTCAAAAAAGGCCTTAAACATATTTGCGTATACGTTAATTTAAATTTATCATGCTTAATTTTTTCAATATCTTTTTGATATATGTTATAGTTTGTTGTGAAGTGGTTTTGTTTTATCATAATTCATCGTAAAAACAATGGAAAATGGCATTGAATGTTGCAGCCAAAAAATTGTTAACGACATTAATAACACAGAATTTTTTTATTTTCGATTAAGTTTTCCTTAATATTTTAGATTGTTTTAATTATATTTTGTCTCAAGAAAAATATTGTTTTCTTTATATCAACACTCAACATAATAAATATTTGAAATAAATTCAAAATAAAATAATGGCCGAATTTTTTTTTGTGAAATTTGTCCTGGTCCTTCTTCCGTGTTTTGGACTATAATTTGGGTTGAAAATTAACATACTCATACTTAACATACTAAATTTTTTAAATAAATTCAAAATAAAATTACACAATATGTCATAAATATATTCTAAACTATCTGCTAGTCGAATGGCTAACGCACTCAACTGCCTTCTCGGAGGCATGGAATCGAATACTGGGCGGATCTCTTTCCGGCGCGGAAATAGTTTCCAATTTTTTATATCAATAGCATTGCCGAAAAACACAACTAGCGAATTTTAAGGTAATGGCGCCAAAATAGAAATAAAGTGGGCAGATTGACTGGATCTGTTTACAACAGCCCTAGGTGCTATTAATTAACTAATAATACACTTCCTTAAAGATAGTTTGAACAGATTTAAATCAAACGAATTTGTCGACAAATTAAATGTTCTAGTATTAGTGATTCTAGGAGATTTAATTGCATTCTTTTACAATTAATTGTTTTAAAAAATTTATTATAATTATACATATTCTATATAAATTAAATGTATATCTTAAACCACATCGATTCAAATAACATTTATACTTGAATCATGTACTAAACTTCTACTTAATTTTTAATTAACTTTTAAATTAGTTTAACACAACAGTTTTCCGATTTTAAAATAGCACAAAATACGGGCACACTTTATAACAAATTCTTGAATATTATCAATCGACCACATGGCAAATTCAACACGCATTTAGGTTAATTCATAATGGAGGGTACATCTGCTTTAAGAAACACCATACTTCCACTAGGCAGACAGCAATTAAGGATTTCTTCCTGACATACACACAAAAAGGTGCACATTTTTCTCTCATTCGTCCGTACACCACATTTTGGATCGTCACAATTCCAGCTGGAATTGGAAAGATCGAAATGCATCTGCCGTTTATCCAAGGTTCACATTGTAAAATGCTGTTCCACACATTTTTCAACACACAAAACTCCCTTCAACCAGTCCTATTGCCAATTGGGGTCATTGATAGTATATTCTAATTTAAATAACACCCACTATAAATTAATCACCATAATCACCATTACATTCAAACTAATTATTGCCACTTTTCGACTGTAGCCTTGAATTGGAACGAAACATTTGTCTAATTCTTTCCACCTGAAAAGAGCACTTCACTACAGTACAAAACACAATCACACAATTGTCAAATGACCATCCACAGCCGCGACTCTTCTCCAGATCACTCCGAATAATGTGTATCACATTTCTGCGGATGCAGAGACACGATAAAGATGAAATCCATAAATTAATTACACATATATTTGACAAGAGTTATCTATAAATATTTTATTTACAAGTATTTTTTATTGGGGACCATTAACGTCAAAGCAAACAATCTGATAAATCTGCATAATTGTCGTATAACACCTTGATAATTCTGCTATAAATTCGGACCTCTCTTATTCATAGAAAGACTCGTATGGCATAAACAAGGACCATTATCTGATAACTAACTCATTGTAACAATAGGATGAAGTGATATGAAAATTTTCCATTACATCAAACCTTTAAAAAATCACAAACTAAAAATTAAAAAAAAATCTTTAAAAATAACATCTAAATATATTTGGAAAAAGAATCTATAAAAAACAACCCCAAAATTAAATTTTCAGAACCATTAAATTAACTGTAAAATATTCATGTAAACGGAAACATTTTTGTGTCAATTAAATTAGCAATTTTTAACCACCACTTAGCTTCAGAAAAACCAATAAAACTTTAGCAGTTTTTGTTTGTCCAATTTTATATTGTTATAACAAACCCTCCATTTCCCATGGCTTTGCAAAATATAATTTAATATAATTAATAAAATACTAGTATAAAAGAAGTCAGGTGAATGATCTCTGCCATTCTGGTTCTTTGCCATGTGAAGGTAGTCTTTCGTTATTTTTTTTGTATGACATCATTCTCATTTAACTTCTGTGCTCTTTGCTTTATTACTTCTTGTTTTATGTTTACGTTTTATTTTTACAATTCCACAAAGTCAACCAGACATTCTGCATTTTTTAAACACATTTTTGCGTTCTAAGACTTGTCTGATTACTAGTCATTTACTAGCGAGATCTGGTATTGGCCTGTTCAAAGAACAAGTTTTATCATTATCAATTAAGTATTTGTATACGGATTTTGTATTGGAAACTACAATTAAAACCATGAAAACAAATCTAAAAATATCCAAATAAGAGACCATAGTATTTCTATCTTCAAAAGTAATCCGACACAAAAAATTGACAAATGATTGATTTGAAATACTAAAAAATTGGATGTGTGTTGGGGATTCAAATATATCGATAAAGATTAGAGTTTCTAATACTATTATTATGTTTATCAAATGAGAGAATCTAATAAAATTTAACACTTCAATTTTTTCGAGAACCGTTAAAAAATAACAAGTTTTGGTCATTTTACATTATTCTCTTATAACAAACAGCGATAAAACTATAAATTAAGGAAAATCCAATGAATAAAACAATAAATTTATCACTAAAAACGTCAAGTACTAATAGAAATCATTGTCGCTTCCTCAACCCGGCTCTGGAGACCACAAAATTAACTCTTTCCAGTCTCAAATTATCAGCACACCCTACTTCTATTGCACCAATCACTTTAAGCAGAGGTTTTTCGGAAATACCACCGCACACAGTCGATGACTTCATAAAACAAGTGAGTCACAATAAAACGATTTGTAGATAGGTTGTCCACAAACAGTTTAAGTCATTGATTTACATGAAAATGGTTTAAAACTTTAAGTAATTTTGCGGGAAATCGTGTGTTGTAAAAATGTCGCAAAAATTCCATATCTCCTACTGTAAACACGGCAGATACGACAAGAATTTATGGCATTTAACATAAAAACCAGTTTACAAGCGAGCACACTTTACTTTTGGGAAAAGAGCAGAAATCACCTTTAAGGTCTTCTTATCATGTGGCTCCTCTTAACGAGATAATGATAATAAAGGCAGTGATATGTCTTTGGTCTGTTTAAAGAGACCAAATTAAATTCTACTCTATTGCGACATAACTGATAACAGAGATAAGACCTTATACTTGGAGATACTGAGAACTTTTTACAGGTGAATTTCCTAGTAATTTTGCACAATTCTAATCTGCACAGAATATTAATTCAACGTGCAATTTACAAAGAAATCCTTAGCGAATTGAAAACATCTATTTGCCATTGAAAATGGTCAATTCTCAGAACAGAAAATCGAGACTGAATTTAGCATTAACCGAATAAATAATACTACATCATTGTTATCACATCCATCAGCAGATTAATTTTCATTACCAGGCCAGCAACCAGATCCAAGGTTGAGAAAAAACATTCTAAGCGTTCAACCTCTATCATTCATTATACTGAGGAGCAGACCTTTTACAATTCACGATTCCTTCCTTTGAAAGTTGCGAGTGAAAAAAAACATTTAAAATTCTCAAATTCAACACAAATTATTCACATCGTCTTCACAAATATTTACTATACTTTTCACATTGATTTAATGCGGTTTATTTATGCATGCGTTCTCAGAGACGATAAACTGGAATGGTTTTAACCATTCTGGGCCATGTGCGATTATCACAATGACAGGAGTCAGACTTTACATTCACATCACTTACGAATAAATCTGTGTATTTGTTCTAAATTCAGCAGAACAAGATGACAAACCATTTGAGAAAAAAAAAACTGGATAAAAATAACCAAAATTGGGTTTTTGTCAAAACCATTTAAATTACTGATTAATTTATTAAAAATTTATGTACTTCCTTAGTCATATGGAAGGATAAAATGAAATTAAACTCGACATTCCCCAAAGCTCACTAGAGCAGTATAGGTCTTATTTTTGCCTGATTAGTAATATGTGTGAATTGTCAAATATTTTCGGGTTACGAAATAATGTCAACGTGATGTGAAAACGTTTCCACCCTTATATGAAATTGTATAAGAAATTCTTCCACTCATCAAGTAATATTTTTACACTACTTGCTACTAAACTAGACCACAAATCATCCAACATTTAAGTCATAACGAGACAAACTTAGTCACATAAATTGAGACTATTTTATTAATACAACTCAAATGTAAATTATATACATAAAACATGAATACCACAACTTAAATACAAATAAGTTATGTACACAATTAGGTAATACGAAATACTAATATGAATTTTAAAAAGACAAGATTCCAATTTTGATATGTAGATGTTATATAACAAAACTGAATTTGCAAATCATTTCTATGATCATAATACTGATCATGGTGTTTTAATTAATTCAAATTTGCATCACGTATAAAATTAACAAATTATTACGACTTATTTATTAATAAGTAAAAATGTCTAAATGAGTAAATGATATATAGAGAAAATCATTAATTTTTTAAAGCATTTATAAAATTTCCGCGCACTTTTAATGCATTACATTCTTAAAATACCTCTAGTCAACTTTGTTGCAATCAAAAACTGTTGTAAATTACAATCGACTGGGGCTTATGAACCGGTTCGACAGTTTAATTCCTTTGAGGTGGTAAAAAGCACCAAAAGAACCCAACCAACACACAGACATTCAACAACAGTAAATGACCTTGGTAAGAGGTGATGACTTTTGGCATTTGGATATTCATTTTAAATCGAATCAAACTCAAATTTCCACTGAAAATTGGACAATCACACTTGCTTTTATTCAAATCAAATACAATTGACGTCATTGTCTTTGTAAAAACTGCACAATTTATACAAAATTAGTAAAAATCTGCGCCAACAAAATCGGACAAGACGATCCATAGTTGAGAAAAACTGTAGATTGTAAAACCGGTTTGAAAATTGGTAATGGATTAACAGAATTTAGATTCAGATTTGGACATTTAAAAAAGTAAAACTGATAGTAAATGGTTCAATACCATGTTCGATCAATTTATAGAATTTAAATGAGACAAACTCTTTTGAAATGAACAAAAAGTTCTCTCTGGCATCGGAATGCTTTAACTATCGACAAAAGGCAGCCATTTTTCTCTCTTTGCTTCGAAACCAACCATAAATATTTAATTTAAAGACACATCAGGTAAAAATGAAATAAACCGCAATAATCATTGCAACAACAAAGTACAGTCTGATCAATCCTCTTAGCCGCATTTTTGCAAATATGGAGGATAGTTCAATATTATTTTAATTTGGTATTTTATTTCTAATATTATAAAATATAAGAAATATATAATTAGATAATAAACAAATTGAAAGCAGGAAGAACTTTTTAAGTTTTAGGAATGGCATCCATCTCTTTTGCGAAGAAATAAATATACATAAATTTCTCGATCTTTATCAATATTAAAATGAAAATTTTAGTGGAAAACCCTAAATGAATAAATATGGTTTTATTATAATAAAGGAAATAGATAATTGTTAGTTTTTTATATTGGTTGTATATCAAATTGAGTCTAAAGAGAATGGTCCGANATTTTGCAAAGAAATAAACATACATAAAATTCTCGATCTTTATCAATATCAATATGAAAATTTTAGTGGAAAACCCTAAATGAATNCTTTTGCGAAGAAATAAATATACATAAATTTCTCGATCTTTATCAATATTAAAATGAAAATTTTAGTGGAAAACCCTAAATGAATAAATATGGTTTTATTATAATAAAGGAAATAGATAATTGTTAGTTTTTTATATTGGTTGTATATCAAATTGAGTCTAAAGAGAATGGTCCGACTGTATGACCGGTTTTTATTTACGATCGNATTTTATTATAATAAAGGAATTAGATAATTGTTTTTTTATATGGAGTCTAAAGAGAATGGCCCGACTGTATGACCGGTTTTTATTTACGATCGGCGGAAAAGTCACATGACTAAAGGTGTATTTGTGGTATCACTGTGGTAATATTATTGTTAAAATCAATTGACGTTTTCCATATAACTTTGTTTGCACTCTCTGGATTGTGCTTACAATGATATTGTCCAGCATTTTGTAATATGAGCAGGTTTTACTTCAATTTAATGGTAGTCTAACCACATTCACTGATTACTGTACATTGGTATGGGCAATTTACTAGAGTCTGTCTGAATGTTGTTGCAAAATAATTGATAAATAATTTTACGCCCAGTAATTCGATTAGCGATTCTATAATAATTAGCATAAACTGATTCTAGCACAAAGGATATTGAAAAGTGGAAAATGTATAGACGATCACCAGCAAATGCAACGACGTACGATCATTCGCCCCCTCAACTGATCTGCAATTGGTGACGATCGCTTGGAAAGATCGATCTCCATTGTTATTCAATCGATCTGCTCGAATAAACGGATTACTGCAATTAATTAGTTAATGCAATTGCATAAACTGCATTCCAAACAAAAGGGTGCTTCTCTCTATCTCTTGCAAAACGAATGCATCATCATCCATCAGCATTCAAACAGCAGTAGTAGTTCATTGAAAATTACACCACCTGCTCGATTATTGATCAGAGAGGAAAACTGCAAAATGGGAATGGTAGAGCAGCAAACGAGTTGTACAAAAGGCATTCGCAAAGATTGAAAATTGTATAAAAATCAACCTTGAAAACATGTTTTTGGCGAGAATTCCAGTCGTTGTTGCTATTTTTGGGCGTTTGCTCTTTTATGCTTTTATTTTAATCCAAGTGCGCGACGATCGGTAACTTTAACAAATTCCTGGCTTTCTTTTCTCTCTATCTCTCTTTTAATTCTTCTTTCACCAGTTTTCACTTGCACAAATTCCACTTTTCGGACACTTAATTCAAACAAAACTAGATTTTCACCGCACAAACAACGATAAAGCCACAATTCATTCACGAAACACCTCACTACGTCAACGGAAACTGAGCAGGCTTTGCAAAAAAAGAAATCCCAGGTAAATAATCCACCAACACTTTGTAAAACTTTGCAAAGGAACCGCAATTGGTCTACACAGAATGCGGTTGGTTCCAGATCAACTTGTTTGCCTATTTTGGGAGAGTTTCCCGCACTTGATATTGTTGTTTACAAAATGAAAATTGGGAAATTCGAAACTTTTACGTTACAAATATAATTATTGAAATGACAGTTGATATTCGAAAAAAACCCGTTACCGGACTGTTTTTATCGGTTGGAAATGGAAACAAAAAACGGCCATTTTAAACATTTAAAATAAAAAATATCAAAATTCTCTCCTCTCAGAAAACGTATTTAATTGATGATTTTCTTTGATAATTTAAAAAATTTTCAATCAATAACGATCGTTGTTCTCTATTTATTATTAATTTTTGGATAAATTCTCTCAGAAATTCGACTGTTTTGCTGAGCTAAAATTAATCCAGTCTAATTTTTTCTCATACAAAAATTTACCCATACAATTCTTTTTAATTTATATTAAGTGGCGCCTAATTTAAATTCTTGGTAATTATTATTTTAAATTTTTTACTTTTGATCACCCACTTTAATTGGTTTAAATTTTGTACCACATGCAGAAAAAATCCTACTTTTAATTATTGTTGAAAACCCTAACACTTCCAAACGATTATTAATTGTTTTAATATTATAAAACAACTAAAGTATTATAAATATTTTTCTAACAATTTAAGATATTCAATTTATGAATTAAAGCCAGGTACATTTTCTATGAAAATTTGAAAATCAGGTCATTAAGTCCCACTTTAATTTCCCTCATCATCCTTATGACAAAGTTTTATTCCAATGAAAACAAACAAACGATGAGTGAATTTAGGCAAGTTCGTTGCTCTCTCTAGGTAAAACCCAGAGTACACATCAATTTCAGTAATGAATAGGGGCGGGCGCCTAATTTCAATTACATCACCAACACCGATTAGTAGACCACAATTCGAGTGTAATATAATGAAATTACCATTAATCAAAATAGGTAAATTTATATTATTTATTTATATTTTTCATTACGGGCTTCATTTTGGTATCTGAAAAAATTGACTATTTTTAAAAGAATGCAAGGAATGTTTATTTCATGGTAAAAAAGAAAGGTAAGGCATAAATTAAAACCATCAGGACCATGCCCTTTTCATGAAACTGTTAAAGATAAACATTACAATAATTGATACATTTTAAGCTGTATCCACGATAATTTCACGTGTTTCCGTTTGGATTCTTATGTAGTTCTTTATTTGATTGTTAAACAATATATTTATATTACTCGTAAAATCCTTATAATCCTTATAATATTTATCTTCTGTGTACACCATAACACAGAAGATAATTTCCATAATTTCGATGCCGAATTGTGATGAGAAAATCCTAAAAGTATTTCATTATTTAGAATTTTAAACGTTTATAAATGAATTTGTATTAGTAAAAGCATTTTTTTCTATTTGCAGTGCAATAAACACCGATTGATTTCCATAATAGTTTTTTTATTCTACAAGGGTTTAAAATGAGGCATTTTTCAATGAGCAAACAAGTGTGAAACACAAACCGCAAGGGCAAGACGAGTTTCTCAACGTTTAAGAGTTAATAGCGGACATTCGAGTAGGCTAAATTAAAAATTGGAAAGTTTTTTACTCAAAATAGCGTTGAAATTTTGACTTTAAAACAAATGTATTCGTAGATTATGACTTAATTTTTTCACTAGTGAAATAAAATTTAAAATTTCCTATTAAGTAACGCATTATAAAAATCAATAATATCCAAAAACTAACTTTTTGTACGACAGTGGAAAAATATCAAAACGAATCGAAAAAGGCTAAAAACGGTTTGAAAAAAATTTAAACTGCAATAAAATTAGACACTCTTAATTATCCTTAACAATATAATTAGATTCATTGATTACCTTTCTTATTAAATAAAACAATGACATGACCTAAATAGGATATAAAATCGAAACGAATAATTTTGTAAGAAATTAAATGATCAGATTAATTTTTACTGATTCAGTATTCAGTATAGGCTTATGGGCCGGTCCGGCCCTTTGCCTTTTACTGATACATTATATTAATATATATTGTATATTGTATAAATTGGAACATAGCCTTATATAAAAAATATAATTAGACGCAAATATTTTTTGAAATACGGATATTATTTTCTTTAAATATCCTCTCTTTCCCAGTGATATACGAGTATCTGTGGCGTGCCTATTTAAAACACATCTCTATCTTGTCAATATCCTCATTTAATCGTGGGAACCTTTTTCTCTCCTTAATCTACATACATTTCCATGAATTTGTTGATCATATGCCACCACGGTTGTGTGCTTCTGTGTTTGTCCTGGCCGACCGACCGGTCCCCTAATTTGGGTATATGCATTTTTATCGCTACTAGGGTAAAACATCAATAACCGGAGACAAGAAATGAAATTTAAAACATTTCCGCGGAATGGAAATATTTTTAGTTTTTTTTTCAAACAGAAAATATTAAAATGCACTCTCAATTTACAGAAAATATGATAGATCAGCGTTCACTGGGAAAAGTAAGAGGGGTTTGGTCCGGATTTTCTCAAATAACTAAAGTCAACGAGTGTGAAACACCTTTTATGAAAAGAATTCAGGTCCGTAATTAAGGTCTAGCATTGTGTTAAAAAGTCGTAGGGTGTGTGACTGTGCCCTATGAATTTCATTATTTAAAAATCAGTCCGTAAGTTTAACCAAAGAGAACGAATTTCTTGGGAAAATTGCTTATTTGAGGTTTGTTTAAAAAATATAATTTGTATTATTTAAACTTGCATTATTAAACTAGAATAATTGTTTTTTTAAACCTAAATTTAAATAAGTAATAAATTCTTTATATAATAATGTTTCTTTTATTGATGAAAATTCATAGTTACTTATACCTAATAAATACTTTAATAAATACTACGGTTCTTTAAAGTCATATTCGTAGCGAATATGATACAAAAAGAGGCTTGTGTTGTTATAATGTTTATATCGACCGTGTTTAATGCAAGAATTTATGTATGTTTAAGCAATATATTATAAATCTTATAAAAACCTTAAAAATCTTTTAAAAAATCAAATTCATTTCTTTCTTTATGTTACACAACATTCAATCTTTTTTTCATTTCTACATTTAGGTGATAAATGAGAGGATCTTTTACCTCTTTCTTGGAAATTGAAAATATTAGTCGCTCACCACGTACACGACGGAAGGGGTTTTCTTTGTAAAACTTGCTAGAATTCTAATTAAATTTGTACACGAAACCAGTACCATTACACAAGTTGGGAAACATCTTGTCTTTTCGAAAAGTTGTATGAAATTTGCACATGACGGAAGCCGGGGGAGACCGAGCCCCAATTATCTTTTTCGTTTGTTGAAATAGCTGTTTTTTATTCGCACAATCACTTCTTTGCTAGAGAGATCAGATATAAGCATTTCATAAATATGTTCTTCATTTTTAAAAGTTGATAAAAATCGTTCTTGTAGAACATGTTTTTTGCACTCCCGTATCGAAACATACGCTGTTTGATATCCATTTGTGTTTCGTAATGCTTCACTTTATGGCACTGAGTGAAAATTTTGAATTTTTGTTTCACTAGTGAAAAAAAATGTCATAAACTATCCAACAAATTTGTCTCAAAGTCAAAATTTGGTCGCCATTGTTGCCCTTAAAAAGTAGTAGTTACACATAATATTGGTCTCGGCTTTACCATAGGACCTTAATTATATGAATTTCAAATTAATTAACGTTTCCTGTTTTTAATATTTACCGTTTCAATTTGGTTATTTTTTATTCGATTTTTGGCACATTACGTAGATATCGGAGATAAATCTTCTTAACTGTATTATAAGTAAATTATAGTAATACCCTTATATTGCTTTATATAGAAATTTATTTTACATAAATTAAAGCAAACAAATGTTCTATAAAATAGGCATTTGCCTTATGAAATAGGTAAAGTGTAATTATAAATAAAAACCGTTCGCAGCGGTTTTTTTCAAATTGTAGACACAGTGTCACAATTGTAAGACAGTGTGTTTATTAGAGTGAGATGAGAATACTAACAACGCAATGGTTTTAACACCAATATGTATTTTCATTAAATTTATGACAATTTGCGTGCANAAATAGGCATTTGCCTTATGAAATAGGTAAAGTGTAATTATAAATAAAAACCGTTCGCAGCGGTTTTTTTCAAATTGTAGACACAGTGTCACAATTGTAAGACAGTGTGTTTATTAGAGTGAGATGAGAATACTAACAACGCAATGGTTTTAACACCAATATGTATTTTCATTAAATTTATGACAATTTGCGTGCAATTTTGGATTATTTCAACACTCCGCGCAGAAAAGTAAACCGTTATAGAACCAATTTGCGTGAAGAAAAGTCTACTTTTCGATACGGAATTGCACAAAATATTTGTTTCAAAGACTTATTTACTGGAATATTTATTAATTATTGATATCAGTTTTGTAAAAAAATTAAAAGTATTAATTGTGAAATTTGAAATAACTTTATTAAAGATAATTTTAAAATTATCCCAAGATTATAATCTAAATCAAAATTCCCACAATTAAATCATCTTCCTTGTCTTTCTGTGGGCCTATTTCAAATTAATGACCCTTCCTGTATTCAATTATGAATGGGAGAAACAATTATCTCAAAAGATGCTCATCTTTCATTGCAATGTTCCGACCGACGACCGTCGTCGTAGGTAAAAAATTCCTTTTCCAATTGTCCCATTTTCGTGATCTGGTGAGATTAATTTTCGGTCGATACGATGTGTTCTCGTGTGATTCACTTCATAAAACGATTGTGAAGAGTTTGCACTCGGTATTTTTATAGCATTAAAAAAAATAGGGTCAGATGAAAAGTGGATTACGATCCCAAAGAGAAAAGAAGAAAAAAAACAGGATTCAGGACATTCTCGCTATAATGATAGAGAGGCGGACTTAACGAGGGGTTGTTAGTGATTGTTATTAAATTAATACTCGTGCAATAATTATCAGTGGTGGGTGAGAAATGACAATAGAGACCGAAGATGAAAGCGGAATTATCATTGCTCAAAATCTGATCCTTGGGAATTAATTACGGGTGTGGTGATGAGCTCGTGACCAGATTAGAGCCGAAAAACGTGACCCAGGACTAAAAATATCATTTAGAAATAGCAATTTCTAACTAATTTTATCTAGACAAATATTAAGAAAATTTGCAGAAAAAATTATATATGTAATTAATTAATGGGCAGTTACAATAAAATAGGTCCTTAAAATACAGACAGAATTATGAATGAATGTGAATATTGAATGATAGGCTTGTGTATTCTAGTGGTTAGCGACCTGGACTTCCTTCCTGGAGGTTGTGCAATCAAATACTTGGCGGATATTTTTCAAGCGCTAAAATGTTTCCATTTGTATATATCAATAACAATGCGAAATAATATTAATAGCAGAAAAATATAAATAAAATGGGCGGATCCGTTTATAACTGGTCTTACTAAAGTCATAATCAAGAAACAAATCTGTCTAAATGTCAAAGTTTAGGTGCCATTTTGGCCACAAAAACTGTATATTTTATCCAGACTGTGGCATCGACTACGTGAAATTTTATTAAAATCAGTTTTTCGCTTATTTGGAAAATATAGCAAAAAATGTAATACTTTTGTTTAAATAACGTAGAAACGCTCTCCTTCCTGTTAGTATTTTACTCACATTTCACTTCATTTCATGAAATCAATTTTTAGATAGTCCTTTTTATTAATTGTATTTTGAGACAAATGATAAAATCCCTATTGATTTGAACTGGGTAAACAAATTCTAATTTATCGCAAATTAAGAGCGGATTCAACACGAGCGCAAACACGAGTATTCTATATGGAAATTATTCTTTAAATGCCACGACCTCCATTGACTTTCAACCCTAAGAGAATGGCGTTATTTACATCGGATTTATGCTCAATCAAACAGTGTTCTATATATATAATTTGTACCATTTTTTATTTGCTTCATTTCTTTTGAATCAAATTGTCACATTAATTATTCTAGCATTATTCCTTGGATTGGAACAAGTCAGGCGGAGTAATAGACGACTAAAAATAAACTTCGGATAAGCTTAATCGATAATTCAATACACTTATTTCAAGTAACAACATATGTGCTATGCAGACGAAATGGGATGTATTTCAAGGCGGTTATGTAAAAAGGGCAAGCGGATGTGATTACGCCTAAGTTTGTGATGCAATCAATGACATTTTTGTGAATAACAAGTAGGAATTCTTAACATTTATTCAATTAGATTGTAATATATATATTAATTATACAATATTTTATTCAATGCCCAAAATGTTTACTTTTTTACATTGATTTCAGTTTTTATAATGTATTACTTTGGATCATGTTAAAATTTTACTATTATTTTCATATTAAAAAAGCCACAATCTACGATCGAATTTTTTTAATTGTAAAAACTCAGACATCGTTTTTATTAGTCTTTCGTGTAATTTGAAAAGAAATTAAGTTACTGCTCGTGTGTAAATCTGTTCTTTAACTCGTAAATGATGAAAAACTCGCTTTATGGCTCGCATTTTACACTCATTTCCTCGTTTAAAACATCTCATTTTACACTCTTGTTACAAAAATTATTAATTCAATAAACGATTCATAATTAATTTAACTCATTATCACTTTCCTTTAAAACTAAAAGTTTGTAAAACAGTGTGGAATAGCCTATATTTTACATTTTTCTAATGTAGTCCAAAATATAATTATTCTTTGAAAACTGACCAATTTATTAATAAATATGTATATATTTCTTTATGAAATTATTACACAAAAAGTTATGTTCTCTATTGCTTAAAAATTGTCCATTTTTTATTCGTCCACCACCATAGCTTGTTTGAATGAAAACCGCTCCAACCAAGCATGTAATTCTCTGGCCTCTTCCCATATTGTCCCACCATTTGGAATAATATTCTTGAGTAATTTGAATAATTGCTTTAAATAACAACAGTTGCGTACTTTATACAGACCTTATTTATTGCATCGATTACAATAATTTAAAATGCTTTTAAAGTTATTTTTAAATATTCAATACAAGAATTTAATGATTATTCATGATTAAAATAGAATTCTTCTTTGGAAACCGTTTAAATATTAATGGGAAAAGAAAAGCCAAATGTTGACAATTTACTTTTTTGCAAGCAAACCATAGAAACTCAAAGCAAAACTTTGACAAAGTGTGTAAATATAATCTCCTTTGTTATCTTTGGATATGGCTTCTTTCTTTCCAATTGCTATTTGATTTTTTTTTAGCAATTACGTTTATCGCTTATCGCTTTCGTTATCAATCACCACCTTATTCGATAATCATTACAATTTGTACTATCAGGGAATAGATTCTTAAAATGCACCTGTATTTGACTGTTATTGAGGGGGATATTGTAGCAGCATTATGTAACGTAAGGATTTTTCATTATGCAGTCCTTACCAGTCATCAATGTGAGCCCTTTTATCCAAAGTTAATTCCTTTCTCGTTGCAACAATTCACATGTTTCAGCCACACTTTTTCTTTCCTCTCTCTTCCTTATTCTCAAATACTTTATGCACTTCACCCACTACCGCAATAGCGGCTAGAAAATCGATTTTCCTTTTAAATCAATTTTCACCTCAATACTTTGCACACATAAACCAAATCAAATCACTTTTGCACTAATCCACTTTTCTTCAGTCTCGATATCATTATCTTCTCGTTTTTGCAACCAACTATTAAGGTTTCAATTATTATTAAAAATTGTGTTTAATGTTACGCTCAAACGTACGGACACAACACACACTTTCTCCGCTTTTCTTTCCAGTTGGAAAGTGAGTGCAAAAATATACGGTTCCAATACGAAAGAGCGCGAATATATGAATATGAATTTTTCGTCTCAAATATCGAATTTTTACGATGTTTCATTGACTGAAATTATTTCTATGATCAAATCAGCACTAATTTGATTTCATTGACTTTTTTGTCATAAATTGGTAATTTTCATTAAAGAAAAAAAAAATCACGTTATATTCCTATTGGAAAAATATACTAAGAACTGTATATTATGCATGTATGTGAACAAAAAAACCCGTAAAAACTTAAAGAAAACCTCTAATTGTAATTATTTTAAAATTATCTTCTGAAAATATGGTTTGTATACTATTGGATATGTTTGTTACTAAAATAGAATGAGTGTAAAAAGTAACCTAAAAGTATCTTAAACTGTTTATTATATTCATTTTTCATTCGATTTTGTTTAAAAACAGTTATTTGTACTACAAGGGTGTAAGATAAACCGTTTTCAACGAGCAAATGAGGGTGAAATACAAGCCGCTAGGCGAGTCTTTTAAAAGACGACTTTTACTCTCGAGCATTGTTTTGCAATTTCTTTAAATACGTATCTAAAACTAAATAAATTTAATTTTGCGGTTACAACGGTCTCTATTTTAACGATTTTCGGGTTCTATTTGATCGTTTTAACGACATGGATTGAAAATTGTACAATTTTTCCTGAAAATGGCGCTGAGATTTTGACTTTGAATTGAACCAAATTAATTTGAAAATTATGGCTATTTTATTCAATAGTGAAATAAAAATTCACTAGTATGAAAAAGAGACGCACTACGAAACCAAAGAAAATAATATCGAAAAACTAACCTAGAAGAATGTTTATAACTTTTACCGGTTAAAAAAGTAGCACATTACGAAACTCAAGTCACAATGTCAAAAAGCTTACCTTTTGATACGGGCTACAAAAAATACATTTTGAGTTATTGCTTTTGATTTTTTAATTAAAAAATTCAAAGATATTTTCTTTAGATTAAATTTTTCTGATTTTAAGTTTATTGTATTTAATAATATATTGAAAAATATATTTAAAATATTTATTTAAAGGACTATCAGCATTAATTTGTGAATTTTTCACAAAACAATTTTTTTAGCTTTTTCTAACCTAATTTCGGTCGAAATTAAAAGAATTATATAATGTTTGCGGCATAAATTAATTAATTTCCTTTCTAATACCCGGTAATCAATTTTAATCTTCTGAAGATTATTCATATTTCCATCAACAATTTCAATATTAAAAGCCCATTTTCCGATATAAATATATTGCAATTTATTTACAGATTGCCGTTCAGCATACATTAAAATATAAATAAAATTCTCTACAAATAATTTTTATCTAATCATTATCAACCAATAATTTTTTGGGGGAATAAGTCCTAAATCTGGGTCAAATAAATCGATTTATTTCAGCCAGATATCGGTCATTTTCTCATCTTCTAGCTCCTCAGAGGGCATTGCTTTCAGAGTCCGTAGTGTTTCTAAGTAAAAAGTAAGCTCCGAAGTGACGACACCATGCTGAGGCCCACCATTGTTAACAATATTATATTTAAGCAGTTGTTCCCGCAACTTATCCTTAAAATTCTTATGAACCGTCCGATAGATTGCATTCACTTGCTGCTCTGGCAGAATAGGAGCGATCGCCTCATGCAGCTTTACAAAGTGTCTCGAGATGCTTCGAAAGGACTGCGATGGAACAGGAGGACGCGCGTCCCATCCCGACAATTGATTAATAACCAAAGTGCTGACTATAGTCAACACTTTGGTCTCAATCTCCTTTATGTGACTCACAAAGTCCTTTTCTATACTGTCGTAACCCGCCATAGAATTCACGTTCCCATTGGCCAATTGCGAGGAGTCCAATTGTAGGAAGTGTTTCTTAACGTGTGGCAATAACCAAAGGACCAACTGAAGAGCTCTGGATACTAAAGCAAGATTTCCACTAGTTATTGTTTTTAATCCAGCTGTATGAAGGGCTCCCGCTCCTAAAACCAATTGACAGCACCTAGATAAATATAAATTGATTGATTTATTATTTCGATTATTTTTTTTGCAATATTAGTAGTATTTTGTGACATTAAAAACATTTTTATGTATTTTGGTTGTTTAATAACAAGGGTGTAAAATCACCTGGATTTTAACGAGGATAAGAATGAGAAATACGAGCTACTCGGCGAGTTTTACGTCGTTTCTGTGATAAAAAACGGATTTTATACCCGATTCTGACATATAATTGTTTTGTAGTCCTCTTAACTTAAGAACATTTCGCGGCTTAGATCAATAAAATGTGCAGTTTACGCTAAAAGGGCCCCAGAACTTTGACATTTAGACAACATTTTTTCGTCCTATTCAGGAAATTAGAGAATTTTTAAGTACATTTGCTAATAAAATTTTTTAGACAGAAACCTTAGTACCGTAATATTAATTTTATATAATCAAAATGCATAAATTAACAATAAAAATATAATAAACCAGAAATATTAAATAAGATTTTTTACCTGGAATTGAAGGTCCTTAGCAGATCCATTACATTTCTGCTGAGCTGCAAGGCGATAAGAGGTAAGGAGGTGGCACAGCGGCAATACTCGCTAACGATTTGGACTAGAAGAAGTGCTGCTCCGACAAGAACGAATGGTTCTCCATCGACAATCAGAACAGCAGAAGCCGGACTTTTCTGCCCTCCAATTCCATCGTATTTCTTCTCCCACAGAAAATTATCCTGTCCAATGTGGTCTATGATCTTTTGAAACTCCGCAGGAACATCTGCTTGCTTCCACCTCTCATTATCCAGGAGAAGGGCTAATTTCGATTTTCTTTCAGCGTGGAACTTTTGAGCGAACCTTATTCCTTGGTTCGTTACAGCCGCTTTCAGTTGGCCACTTTGGGTATTAGAAATATTTTCACAAGTCTTGCTGAATTCTGAGACAATAGATGAGAGTTTTGCAATTTGATCAGCTGTCGCTGTGGTTTTTTCCAACGCTTGATTCGATCCCAAATTAGCACATCGCTCATGGCAGTAATTACAAATGGAATGGAGAAGATCTTTCAGTTTCGTTGCCATCAATTTGTGATCAGTTTCGGTAAGAAAAGGCTCTGATTCGTATAAAGTGATCCCGTTTACAGGCTTCCCAGTGCTGGCTAAAGTGATCTGTTCCATTACATCGTGGACTGACTTTACTCGACATAATAACTTGGACAACGTTTTCGTAGCAGATTCGAGTAAAACAATCCAATCGGAGAGAGAAAGACTCTGAGCCTCCTCTCCAGCCCCAGTTAGACATATTTCATCATCACTAGATGCTATCACCTCAATCACAAGTTGTTTTATTATCGCTTTAACAGTTACAATAGATTCCTCTTTATAAGTGTCTACAAAGTTAAAATTCTTCTTTCTAAGAAGCCCAGAAATGATACAAACTAGTTTCTCTTCCTCTAGAACCTTATTATCCTCTGTCCAGGGTCTGTTTAAGTCAGCAGAGGAGTATTTTTCAAAGTCTGTGGTAAGCATTTTGTCGATAAGTCGTTCCATTTCTAGTAATTGGGAAGGCAAGTGACGAAAACAGTGAATTCCAACTAATTCTTGAGCACAAATCTCTTGTGTTGTTCCAATCAAGTCGAGGGCGGCTACGTAATCTTGAGTACCTAGTAAAAGTTGAATCATGGGCTGAGTTTGGTGAACAGTAGCCATTAACTTTAATTTCTCTACAACCAACTGGGAATTGCCTCTTTTCCTTTCTAATTGGATAACCTTTAAAGATTCTTTCACCACAGTTTGGTCAATGTTTCTAATTTGTTCTCGTAATCGTTTCACATTTGAAGCTGCCTCGTTCATCTGCTCCATAATCGTGTCTTGGCTCGTCATTGCCAGGAAAAAGGCAGACGACTTTTGACTGACTTGTCGAGCGATTTGCACTTCAACAATGTCTAAATAGTGACTTAGCTTTTCTTGTAATAATCTACCTGATTGTTGTTGAGGGGGACTTTTAGAAACTGTCCCTTCTTCACCGTTCTCCTTATTTGACGAAGAAGAATCACAGATCCCGGGAAAAACCATGGAAAAGGTTTGTGGATCACTAAGCACCAAATCATGCTTCATAAATACGCTAGGAATGTCTTTAAGATTGCCCTCTCCAAAGCCGGGAAGTCGACTTCCCCCATTAGAAGGGCTAGAACACGATTGTTGACGCTCCAACAGGGCAGCCTTGAGTCGATTGTGACGCTGATAACGTCTACCGATTCTCTTATTGTAAAAGTCGAAATCACTCCAGATAACATTACTTAAATGAGGACTTGGAGAAATCGTAACTTTTTCCACGAATGAATCCCCCCATTTTTTGGTAAAGAAGCTCGTCTGCTTTCCCCGGCTTGGGTCATTTAGCACTGCAGGCAGGTTTTGGGCTGCCAAATACACTGACCACTGTTCCGGCTCCTTCATCACCTGATTTTCATGGTACTTTTTAACATGCTTTTCATAATCACGATTATTTACTCCATCCAGGGGCAGGGAAGCACATACTCCGTTGAATCCATACCTGCAAACAAAGGACCCACCTTCCTTAGTGCAGTGGCGCTCCCGGAGATGCCTGAAATGAGTTAAAACCAGGTTAATAAGGAAGGTAAATTATAATGGGAAAAAAACTAATGTAGCAAGTTGAAATTTGAAAGACCTCACCTGGTGAACTCAACTGGAGAGGCGAAAGACTCCATTTGGCAGTAGTTACACGTCCAAGCATTCTTTTTTCCCTCAATATTTTGGAAATTTGTTGATTTGGCCATGTCATTTTTATTATTATTATTATGAATGGACGTCAATAATGTTGGAAGAAAACAACAACTTTCAAATTATAACGGTTTATTTTCGGTAAAAGGGAAAAAAGCATTTTAATAGAGACTCTTTGACATGTACGGACCATCCAACTCATAGCCCATTTTTCGGTAATAGTTACGAGTGCCCACACCTGAGATGACTGATATTTTGGTGCTTCCATGTTCTTCTCTAGCAATCCTCTCAGCCTCTTCCATTAGTAACATCCCAAAGCCCTGGTGCTGGAATTTGGTGGGATCTCTTGCATTAACAGGTACTACCGATCCATAAACGTGGAGCTCCCTCACGATAGAACAATCTCCTATTAATTCTGGTCTAAAAGTCTGGTCACTGCACTTCCTCAATCGTAATAAACCGACGAGAATATCCTGTTGTGGGTCTTCGTACGATAAAAACGTCTCCCATCCCCCATTACCAGTGTAGTCTCGTCTTATGAGCTCGATTTCATAGGGCCTGACTTTGTTGTGAATTTCCTGAATTCCCACTTCCCTGGTTCGCACATCTCTACAAGTTGTGCCTAAGTCCTTCATCCGGGCCAGTGCCAATTCTCTCAGATTTCCATGCTCAACACCAGAACTTACCAATGGTCTGAAATTAAAAAGAATTAATTTAATTTAAAAAAAATTGTTTTCTGTGCTACAAGAGTGTTACTACGTTTAAAATGCATAAAGTATTGTTTTAACTTTCTTTAAAACACAAATTAAATAATAAAAATTTCTAAACACTTACAAAGGAATATCTCTTTGAACTCGATAAACTCTGGTCCAGGGAGGAATAAGTGCTAAAATACGAGCAATCAAATCCACAAGAGTGCTTGGAGGATATGACTTGTATCGTCCCGTTTTCCATAATTCGTATAATCCAGTTCCTCGAATTACCAAAGTCGGATAAATCTTCAAACCATCAGCTCTAAAATCGGGATTTTCGAAAAACTCTATAAACTGCTCGATATCACGTTCCAAGTCAATGTTGGGAAGATCAGGCATCATGTGAGAAACCACCTTGAATCCAGCATCCTTCGACATGTGGAAACTCTCACAAACAGCTTTTACAGTGTGTCCTCTATTCGTATCTCTGGCGATGTCCTCATAAACACTCTGGACGCCAATTTCCAGACGAGTACAGCCATAATTTAACATGTCGGATAAATGCCTCTTTAGGCAATAGTCCGGGCGTGTTTCGATGGTTATTCCAATGCATTTTGTGTGGGATTTCTCTGAATATTTTACGGCCTAAAATTCAAGAATATACATATTTTCTTATAAATGTCTTTCGAAAAACGAATCATTATTTTTTTTAGAAATTGCCTAATTGAAATTGGTGGAAGATGTTGGAAGAAATCAAGTTAATCAATGTTTAATAAATCGATGAATATGTGAAATATGATTAGTCTTTTACTTTCAAAAGAGAGAAAATATTTGTGTGATACAAGGATCTTTTTATAAATACACGAAAAACTTAATTACAAAATATTTCCCGTTTTGATGGCCGTTTGGTATGCAATCTAAGTTTAGGGAACAAAATAGCCCGAAATTTGAGACAAAATATGTTCGTATATTAATATGGCTTCATTTATCACTAGTGATAAAAAAATTAAAAATTGTCACAAGTGAAAAAAGTCACTTATTACTAAAAATACGGGAATGTAAAAATGTATTTTCACTCTTTTTCACCGATATTGTAAATTTGGAATTGGATTGTTATTAAAAAAATTAAGCATATGGAGTTAAATAAATAGATTAAATTAAATGAAAAGATATATATTAGTTTTTAAAACTCAATCAATCTTACCTCAGCCACATTTTTACTAGAATGTCCAGAGAGGGCATCATGTAAATTACGAATGAAATAATCTCTATAGTCTTCTGGGAGGCTCATAAAAGTACCTCCCATGACGATGAATTCGACTTTATCCACACTATGGCCCAGCTGTTTAAGTTGTTCTACTCTGTGTCTAGTCTGCAAAAAGGGATTATACCTCGCTCTTATCGCCCTCATGGAAGTTGGCTCATACCCGGTGTAACTTTGCGTTGAATATTCAAAGTCACTGTCCGGTCCTCCTGGGCAATAAACGCAAATATTGCCTGTGAAATTAATATGAGGACAACGATGAGGTTTGCACATGACTGCCACGACAGCAATTCCACTGGCTGTTCGAACCGGTTTAGCTCGTAACTTGGGCAGTAAAAACTTTTTAGCATCCTGTGGAACGGCTGCAATTATGTCCACAAGTCGAGGAGAACTGTCCAGACCGTATTTGGACGAAATACGGGACTTCATAGCATTCAAATTTACATCCTTTCCATCATGGTGAGCCTGGATCAACTCTTGGATGATCTCACCAATCACAATCACCATTTTCTCATCCCGACTCAATCCAATTCCTGGAAAGTGGATATAGTTAAATAAAGAGGCTATTTATTGGTTTGTAATAGCTGTTACCCAGTTTCTTCTTGGCCATTTCTTAACAATAAGCTCTAATAATTTGAGGCTGTCGTAAGCTAATTACACTTTAAAATTGCAATTTAGAGGAAGAAAACGTGTTTGTTTTGAAGTATTTTGACGTTTCTCTATTATTATTATGACAGATAAACATTTTGACGTTAGAGATTTCAAAACCGCTTCTGTTTGTTTATTTTTTTAAAACCTCTCATTTTTAGTGGTTTTTAGAGTTTAGAAGAAGATAACTCACCTTATCCAAAACTATATGAGTTTTATAGGTTTTGTACTTAGATAGTACAACAAATTTGATATCATTTAAGGATAAACCAAGTATATTTTTCAACGAAAGGACATTTATGGATCTGATCAAATCCTAAGCTCCTTGGCTTAGCTACTGAAATGGGGACGAATCCAGTCAATGGAAATGGATACGACAGTGATGATGACACCAAGATTGATCCCGAATTGCAGCAGTTTTGTGAAAATTTCACCTTTTTAGTAAATTTTATTATTTGTTGTTTTCTTCGCATCTTTAATTTGGTTCGTTTTAGAATTTGGAGACTTGCTGGGTTTGTAATGGATATTACGGACCGTCATTTGGAGAACCTGTCTGTGGAACATGTCACTCATTCCTTTTTGCAGCGCCTACACTGGAAGCTCCTGTCACAACTTGTCTCTCCGATGATGAAGATTCAGGTTTGTGTTGTACAAAAATGGTAAATTCTTTTAACCCTAACCATCCCGAATAGGTTTTATAACTTACAAGACCAAGGTTGGGCTTCATAGGCCCACTAGAAAAATATCTCTACACAAACAATGTAATTTTTTAATGAAAAATGCTCTTTAAAAACATAAATTTTACAAATTTAGATCATTATTTTGATTTTATGAAAATTGTATATGNAGATCATTATTTTGATTTTATGAAAATTGTATATGACATTGATGTTTGTGTTTTAGAGATGGTTTAGTAAGACAGTTTTAAGAATACTTTGGTAGTTAATTTTCGAAAAATATAGATTCAATTAATAAATAAATAAATAAAATGAATAGCATGTCAATTTAATGTCTTACTTTAAAACAGGTGAAACAAGCTCAAATTAATAGTCAAATGGCTTTGAATATTGATTCTAGTTTTTAAAGAGCATCATTTCAAGAGATACACATCACCATNATTTGGTAATTAGTTTTCGAAAAATATAGATTCAATTAATAAATAAATAAAATAGCATGTCAATTTAATGTCTTACTTTAAAACAGGTGAAACAAGCTCAAATTAATAGTCAAATGGCTTTGAATATTGATTCTAGTTTTTAAAGAGCATCATTTCAAGAGATACACATCACCATTTTAGTTTACTTAATATTTTATTTTTCCAATTTGATTGATGTCTTATAATACAATGTTAAAAATTAAAATATTGAACTTAAAAACTACTCTTAGGTATAATTTATTGTAAAAGTAAGACAAGTTAGATTTACATTTTTATATTATTTTAACAGGAAACGACGAGCCCCCATATAACAACCCAGGAAGATCACAGAATCACGATTTAGTAGGACGGAATGCAAACGACAATATTGAATTGGATGATGAGGATCAAGACGAAGACGTAGAGATTGAAGATGATATGACGGAGGATATTCCTGAAAGAAACCAATTAAATATGCACCTGAATGTTAATAGAAGAGAGATTGATTTCCCAGTTGAAAGACCAATTCCTAATCCTCCAAGAAATGTCGATCAATATTTAGACCTTTTGTCAAACTCTAGACCAATTGACAAAATTATCCCCAAAATTGATGCTCTTCCTACAGAAGGTTTGATTATTGTTTGTAATTAAAGATAAATTATTTTAATGCTCTGTAATTTTAGTTCTACTGACTATTTTTTCGTTCCTTGATGACCTTTCCTTGGCGAATGCAAGTGAAGTTTGTCCTAGGTGGAAAACTATTATTCAGACGTACACTTCCGATCAAATGTGGTGCAGATATACAAAGACAAGGTGGCCATTATTCCAACAGATTGCGAATGTTCCTAATTGGCTTGATGTAAGTTATTTTTATAATTATTTTGATTTCTACACTTTGAGCATCAAGATCGTAGTCAATTTGAATAGAGTTATAGATACAACTACTTCATTATTTTTGATTGCTTATAACTTTGTTATTGCTTTAAATTTTCAGATGAAATTTATTAATTAGTTAAAGAGTTTCATTGGCAATAGATTTAGACACTGTATATTCATTATAATTTTGATTTATTGGTTTAAAATTATTAGTATACATTTTCAAATACATATTTGATATAAATATTGAACAATAAAAAATATGTTTCAATCAAATTCAATAATTATAAGCTTTCTCTTTAGAAAAATACTATAACTATATTTTTCAGATGTATTCAACGTTAATGTCGTCATGTTTCTGTAGATCTTGTCTCATTGAAATGGCACAAAAGTCACCAATTCCTGCAGATGTGTGCAAAATACGAAGACTTCGAAATGAGATTAGATCAGATGGTGATGCAACTGATGGGATAGATATAGTTCCTTTGGATGCTCAAATGAACCATCTTCAGGCATCAATTGTTGGTCCTCAAGGAAGTCCTTATGAAGGCGGAAAATTTTTCCTCTACATAGTTGTGGGTAAGTTTCTTTATCTTTATTGAAATTGAGTATAAATTCATAATTTACCTTTTTATATTAGGTTCCTCTTATCCAATGCTACCTCCCACTGTGAGATTTCTTACCAAAATTCTACATCCAAATGTTAGCAGGCATGGAGACGTCGGGATAGATATTATTCAGCACAACTGGAGCCTCGCACTCACAATTTCTAAGATTCTACTTTCAGTTCAAAGCCTATTAACCGATCCATTTACTGATGTAAGTTTAATACATAGTTATTTATGCAACAAACATTATTAAACAAGAGAACTTTTTAAATACGCCTATCGATAAGGATTTATGCAGCATGATTATGTATTTTTTGGTAAATTAACACAAAAATCATTGCTTTATATTTGAATTGGTCAATTTTGTGCACATCGTTCACGAACGTCACACTTAATAATAAAGAAAAGCACTTAAATTTTAAAAATTACTTGTTCTATAAAAACGACTCTAATAGAAAAAATATTAGTAACCATAATGCAAAAAGTTTTTTAAAGTCAAAGCCAACAACAGAATAAGTGAAGCTTAGTTGTTGTATACAAGACCTTTTTATTTATAGATGTTGATTGAAATATAATTTTTACAAAAATGTTCATTATATTCTTTTAGATTTGCATGGAACCAGAACTGGGACGACTATACGAAGAAGACAGGCCCAAATTTGAAGCTCTCGCTCGCCACTGGACCTGGAAATACGCCATGCATGAGATTATACCCCCAATATAATTTATAAAGAAATATTTGGATAACTATTTATTTAAAATTATAATTTTATCGATAGATGATACAAAAATAATAATAAAAATTATCTAAATAAATCTATTTTTGTTTATTCTCAATTTATGTTGTATTTTGAAAATCGTTTATCAATACATGTGTATATAACCTTGAAAGTGTTTCAATGCCTGTCTATATATACTTTACGGGAGTGTAATACACTCGCAGTACAAAAATAAACTTAAAACTTGTGATAGTTTGATAAGAAAAAAAAGTCGGAACTTAACCAAAACAACGGAGACGAAAAAATTCGGTTTTTGGAAAATAATGGGTTTAATGCAAATTTTGAAGATAATTTTCTGGTTATTGGGTTAAAAGATTGATGCACAAAAATAACTTAATGATTCTAACAGACATTCTTTCAAATAAATTAAATTGTTATTAAATTATATTACCAAGTTTCTGTAAAATCCTTTTTGTGCTATCAAGGTGTAGAACAAGCTGTTTTTAACGAGGAAACGAAAATAAAACGCGAGTTAAGAAACGAACTTTTCAACCGCTTAGGACATAACAATTTTTATAAAAATGAACAAAAGACTAATTTAAAAAATATTTGAAGGAATCACAATCGTATGGCAGGGCCTAGACCAAAAAAAATTTAGTTTTAAGAGCAAACATGGTGTCGAAATTTTGACTATGATGTAAGTTAATTCGTAGATAATGACTTTTGTCACTTTTTTCACTAGTGAAATCAAATTCAAAATTTTCACTAGCGACACATTATGAATTTCAAATAGATGTCGAAAAGCTAAATTTTCGATAAGAAAGTTAAAAAAATATGTTCAGTTCGGTTGTAAAATTTTACATATTTGTGGCACAATAACTATTTCGATATAAAGAATTGTAAAAAATCGTTTTTTTATTTCGCTATCCAAAATTTCTGAATACTTAAACTTTTATAGCTTTTTACGATAATAGAACTATGTATTTCTATAAGGAAGTATAGATTGTATTTGATAGTACTCGTATAGTATTTTGAAAAACATTGTTAATTATAATAAATCAGCAGAGTTTGGCGTCATCTAATAAAGGCAAGTGCAGGTCGAGCTTGAAGTTCAAGTGGATTTATAATCTCTGATCAATCTATCTTTTCTGATTCCCCTTTTATAAGTTTTGTTTGCTAATAATTAGTATAGTGGATTTGCAGCAAATAATAGTTGCTTTTTAAATAAACAAGTCATGGACGTACGTCGAAAGAGTCGTAAATTAATTTCATCTGAATTGGACTGATACAGTTTAATACTACGTAAGGGTTTAATTTAATTATTAAATAGTTTTACGATGTTATTGTGTAATGTTGTATTAGGGTTTGATTTGTAAAAGATTAACTATCTGATGAAGGATGTTCTTGAGAAATCAATTAAATTTATAAGATTACGAGTTTTATTATATTCTCTTGTGTATAAAAAATTGTTTATCGGTTTTTTATTCGTTTTATAGCCATATATTTTTTTTACATCTTTTAAATTAATTATCAGATAATTCCAAGACATCATAATAAAATAAATAGAAGGGTTCTTTTCGCGATTTAAACTACGTGTACTACTTTTGAATGCATTTGCATAGTATTACAACTAGTTGTTTAAAATAAACTAATTTCTAGCTTATAATTACCCCTTTTGAGTTTCTTTAAGGCAAGTAGTAGTTCCATAAGGTCAAATTGATTACAGATCAATTGATTGCACTGGCGCCGATAAACAACAATAATTAAAAGATTAATTAGTGAGGAGGGGATTAAATTGTTTGGAGTGGAAATTTCCCTCTAATATAATAAACTTATAAGGAGTTGGTAATTTTCATTCATTTTTTAGGCGGACGTAAGCAATTTCCAAATCTGTCATCTTGTCTTGTATAACTATAAGTCTATTTGAGATTATATATCAAATTTATGGCTGCAAAACCAACATCAACTTACTTGTGCGAATTGAACGTTTCTTCACAGTTCACATTTTCCGCGTGTGGGGTTTTTAGTCACAATTTGAGTCGCTTGGGAGTCGGACAGACCTTTTTCCGAGTTCTCCGGTTATTTTAACGAAATAATTTCAAATCAGGTTTTACAGTTTTCTATTAAAAATCGTGAACGTGCATGGAATCAGAGCACTATACTTAAGTGTCATTATTAGAAAGTGAAACCACAAAATTTACTGCGAGAAAACACAAAAATGATCTTGGAAATTGAGAAATTGAATTTGGCTGACAAAGCCAAACAAGAAGCTGTGAGTGATGATTTGTACATATAATATATAATTAGACTCGTATATTTTGTTGGATAATTAAGGTCCATGATAATGTTGGTGATATCAATGAAAGACAATTTGTAAGAGTTCTGCTGTGATTTCGGTCATTGAACCGTTCTGGAGAGACTATTATCTTTTAGTTTTCAATTTTCATTGAACTTCGATACTTTAAAAACATATAAGTAAAAGTTATCAAGTTCCAATTTGTTGTTGAAAGAAATTAATCGGTATAATTGACCATTATTACGTCGCATCCGTCTCTATACCAGACTTTTTATTAAACTCATGCATATCCAGTTCTTTCGAGATTCCAGACGATTATATAAGAAGTACATACTATATTTCGCATATAAATTATACTATTCAATGAGAATACAATTAATATGATAATTAAATGGTATAATTTTTTATTTAGAAATAATATTGTCATGATTTCAATAACTTGTTTTTTACGAGTTAAATTTGAAGTAGTTATATTAAAAATATATCTGAAGATTATAAAATATATTAAAGATAACTTAAGTGAATTATGGTGTATTTAAAAAAACTTATGAGCTAATTAAAATTAAGTGTTAAAAACAACTTTCTTATATAATTCAATAAATTAGCGAAATTGGAATATTATTAATGCGAAATAAATTTAGACTATTTCTAAAATTAATTTCACTTTTAAAGTGTCAAACAACCCATTCGCGAAAATATTATATAAGTTGGAGAAAAATATGAATCTCCAAGCAGACAGAAATATACGAAATAATTAATCATTCGAACACGTGCAAATTTGTTTTTTTAATTATAGGTTCTGAAAATAGTTGAACAGCTTCTTTTCGATGATGAAGTATGCAAACGAATTAAGTCCACATTTAGATCAGAAATGGAGAATGCATTGAATGAGCGACCTTCAAGTCTGCAATGCGAAAACACATACATTCCAGAACTGCCAACAAATGGTCTAGAGAATGGGGATTTTATGGCTCTGGATTTGGGTGGAACGAATTTTCGAATCCTTTTGGTAGAAGTGAAAGAATCGAAAATTGTGTTCGAGTTCTTCAAATTCTACCACATCGAAGATGACCTTCGGACTTCTGATGGATTTGTTCTATTTGACTTTTTAGCCGAGTGCATTTTCAGCTTTTTGCACACAGAACAGGAAGTTCACAATTTTGTCGAGAGCAGGAACATTAAACTACTTCCTCTCGGCTTCACATTTTCTTTCCCAATGAAACAGCATTCGTTGAGCAGTGCTGAATTGGTGACTTGGACGAAAACGTTCAACTGCAAAGACTTGGTCGGACAATGCCCTGTCTATCATTTGAACGAGGCAATTCATCGGGTCTGGGCGTCAAAACATCAAAACGAGAAAAATGACCTTCAAGTGGAAGTTTTAGCGGTTTTGAATGACACAACCGGAACACTTATTCAAGCAGCGGCAGTCGATCCCAAAGTGAAAATCGGAGTGATTCTTGGAACTGGATCAAATGGAGCTTACATGGAGAATGTGGCCAATGTAAAGCACTGGGAGATAGGTCCCATTCAAGGTGAAAAGCAAGTGCTCATTGATGTGGAATGGGGAGCGTTTGGTGACAACGGAGTCCTTGATTTTATTAAAACCAAATACGATCAACAAGTGGATGACAATAGTCTTTTGACATCGTCCTTCACGTGAGTAGATTATACTACTATTATTCAATTGGCTTAACACTTTCAGAGATCATTTAAATTCCGTAAATTGTAAAATTAGACCAATTTGTTGGATCTTTAACCATTTAACCGTAAACGATTTTTTTTACATAAGAGGTGAATACTCGTAATTAATATTTATTATCTCAATTTCTATGCCAAGTTCACATTTATTGACCATTAAACTCTGATGCAAGATTAGGCTCTTTTTTCAGATAATATTCATATAACAGATGCACTCTTGGTTAGTATTCAGCTTTTAAATTAGGGGGTGTGTCACATACACGACAATTTATTTTTCCACTTAGCAAATTATTAATATACATTCAAAATTATACATCATTTTTTATTTGTTGAATCTGGTTGTGTTTTTGGAAATGAGCCAAATCTTAATTCTGTTACCAGTTCAGTTCAGTTTCGCTTTGCAAAAAATGCCATAAATAATTAAGTCAATGGTACAAATGCTATTTCCCCTAATCATTTTTCTATTTATTTTATTTATCGCAATGTGTACTTTGGTGTATATTTTAATAAGACCTAAAGTATTAAGATAATAAACATAGTTTTTATGAGTGTTTGATAACAGTTATGTGTGCTACTAGGGTGTACTCGTAAATACAGTGGTTTTTTATTGAGGAAACGTGTATAAAAAATCGAGTCAAAGACGAGTTTCTTCGAAGTAAAAAGTCACATTTTTCAATCTCCAACATCTTCAAATTACATTTAAAAATTATTAAATAGTTATATGTGCTACAAGGGTATAAAATCTTAATTTTTTTGCACTTTCCTTCAAAATTCAACTAAAATTTATAAAAAATATTTGCTTGGACAATTTTCGGGTACTATTTGACCACTAAAATGGCCTTTATTGAAAATTCTACAGTTTTTTTTACTGAAAATGAAGCTCAACTTTTGGCTTTGAGAAAAATTAGTCCTATATTAAAACTTTCTTTTTTGACTAGTGAAATAAAATTTTATATATTTTTTTATTTAGACCGCTTAACATGAGACCATTTAAACTGAAAATTGTTTAAGTTTTCCGTGTATTTTAAAAGAATAGTAGAAATTAAGTCCCTGCTCGGGTGAAAAATCCGTTTGTTGAAATAAAGACAA
Organism: Clogmia albipunctata; assembly: GCA_001014945.1. Classification (NCBI taxonomy): domain Eukaryota; kingdom Metazoa; phylum Arthropoda; class Insecta; order Diptera; family Psychodidae; genus Clogmia; species Clogmia albipunctata. Next base: position 148,941 of record JXOV01026381.1, read on the forward strand.
ACTCGTATTCTTGCTTGTATTTCAAACTCGTTNCTAGTGAAATAAAATTTTATATATTTTTTATTTAGACCGCTTAACATGAGACCATTTAAACTGAAAATTGTTTAAGTTTTCCGTGTATTTTAAAAGAATAGTAGAAATTAAGTCCCTGCTCGGGTGAAAAATCCGTTTGTTGAAATAAAGACAAACTCGTATTCTTGCTTGTATTTCAAACTCGTTTCCTCGGTAAAAAAACTTTGGAATTTACACTCTTGTAACAGAAATAACAATTTTAATTGCAACAAATATTTATTCTCGATTTATAGAATTTTGAATCATATTTTACATTTTTTTTGATTTTTTAATAATCTTTTTTTTCGCAGTTTTGAGAAATACATTGCTGGGAAATATATGGGTGAAATTGTTCGTGTGATTCTGGAAGATTTGTTTAATCAAGGCATTTTGTTCCACAACGCGGAACGAGAACGGATAAAGTTTCCTAGCACTTGGATGTTTACGACAAACTACGTCTCACATATTGAAGAGTAAGTATTACTAAGTTATAATTAATTTAATCTTTGCTGAAAAATCTATTTTTACAGAGATTCCCTGAAAAACACTAATGGAAGTGTAATTGAGATTTTAGAAAATTTCAATTATAGATACAACATCGACTTTAATTTGGAAGATGTAAAGATAATCAAGTTTGTAGTGAGTGTAGTGTCTCTGCGAGCTGCAAAGTTGGTGGCCTGTTGTCTGTCGGTGCTACTTGAGCGAATTTTAGCCTATGACACTTCCAACGATCCAATTGGAATCGGCTTTGACGGATCTTTGTACAAGCATCACCCAAGAATGAAGAAATGGATAGATCACTACATTAATCACTTCTTAGAAACTCCTTCAGAGGACCACAACAAGAAATTCTATTCGACGTTGGCCACTGACGGTTCCGGAAAAGGAGCTGCTCTAAGTGCAGCAATCGCTTATAGAACTAGAAATTTACCACACCGTGATTTGTAAATTATATATCCTATTCATATATTTTAATAAAAAAAGGACTTGAAATAAATATTTGTTAAAATTCTGATTTTTATTTTTAGTGTTTTATAAATTTACTAAGAATTTCGACAATCCGGAGGAAAAACAACTAAGTATATACTTACGGGAAAGAATTTTCACCGGAATACGTTACCTTTTTCAGTCGCCGATTTTCTCATATCCCGATGAAAGAGAAATCTCAATTGGTTTCTGAAAAAGGGTTTAATCAATTCAGTCAAAAGTTTTGTGTGTGTGTTCGTGTAAATTAAACTCGCGACGGACTGTTGGATGTTAATTTATTTACGGCTCAGAATATACTTAAGTATTACAATTCAATCAGCGCTAATTGCGCTTTGCAAAAATGAAAGATGCTTATTCGACACATTCCCAGTCGAGGGGGCCAGAAGAGAAATACTGGGGAACGAATAAGCCGGAAAAGAAGTCGCCGCTTAAACTGTCACAAACAGAAACAAATCCTTTACACATGGGACCCTTGGCTACGTCCTTGGACTTCCCTCAATACAAAATATGTATAAATTTGTATTAATTAGAAGCATTGATATTGGTTAAAAAATATGAAATTTTTAATTTTCATAAATAAATAGTTAATTCTTCTAATGATTTTAATAATTTTATGAAGAAATTTCCTTGTAAAACTTCTTCCAGTATTCATTTGTAACATGATAAATCGAATTTTTAAAGAAATTTGGTCTCAACTATTTCATCCTCGAATAAAGAGCTTCTGTTGTATATTTTAATCTTTAAGATTTTATAATTACTTAGTATACATCAATTAAAAATATTAAATTAAAGCCACAAGCCTTTGAAATTATCTAATTAAGACAAATGGGTTTATTCATCCTATGCATTGATTAGTTTCTACGATAGTATTTTTTATACGAGAGTGGTAATGAATATGATTGTGCCGGAGAACTTCAATGTTAAAGTTGTTGAATTTAAGATAATCTCGAAATCTCAGGAGGGGATCTTCATGACACTCGTCTGTTTTGTAAACCCACTTGCAGCAATCTTGACCCGTTCTGATCTGATCCTATTTAAGGTTGTCCATGATTTCCTTGGTAGGTTAAAACCAGGAACTGCCTCTGAAGGGTCAAAGACAATTTCGCCGTTAAAAGGACGATTATGTGTCCATAACTATCTCCACTATTCCAAGTAGTTACTTTAATTTAAATATTAAAAAAAATTATAATTGATTTAATCATTCTCTAAATTAATGTGGTTACTTAAGTATTTAATATGAGGATTTGTCTTTAAAAATGAGCTGTAAATCATATGAAAAACATATTCAAACGGATTAGTGATTAAAATTCTATTAAAAAAGTGATTTTTTTATTCAAAGATAATTGGCGCTAAAACGAATTTCCATACAAAGTGCAAATTTTCAACATGAAATATCTTTTTAATTACTTAAGTAATTAATGTGATTTTGCCTT